>JBBPBX010000300.1:117667-139320 GCA_038048925.1 Garcialebias charrua
TATATATATATATATATATATATATATTGGGGTACAGCTTGTAAAACTGTAACCAAGTCTATTTTTATTTTACAAATAAGAGCTGTAAGAATTATCTCAAGAAAACATTATTGTCATCCTTCAACTATTTTATTTTATCAACTGAAATTGCTCAAGTTTTATGATTTGGTTGACTACTTTATTCTATTACTAATGTACAGGGCTCAGAATCACAATTTACCATCGAACATACAAGCGCATTTTGTAAAAAGGAGCAGTTGCTATAATTTAAAAGGAATGGACATTTTTGTTAAGCCAAAGTTTAGAACAAGTTTGCGGGGTAGGTCTACTTTAATGAGGGGAATTGATTTATGGAATGGTTTGAATAATGATATTAAAAATGAGGAATCATTATTTGTATTTAAGAAAAAGATCAAGAATATAATGCTGATGAGATATAGCTAAGTTAGTTAATATTAGGGAAATATAAAGAGTAATTGATAAGTTTGGGGTTTGTTGGATTATTCGTGATTATTGCTTGAATTGATTGTTTAAATTGATTTTGTTAAGAAGGGGCAGAATTGATAATATTTAATTCTTCTTCTGCCACCTTTCATTTTATAGGTATTTTATATTGTTTTTTTTCTCCT
Organism: Garcialebias charrua; assembly: GCA_038048925.1. Classification (NCBI taxonomy): domain Eukaryota; kingdom Metazoa; phylum Chordata; class Actinopteri; order Cyprinodontiformes; family Rivulidae; genus Garcialebias; species Garcialebias charrua. The sequence goes on from JBBPBX010000300.1 coordinate 118,297, forward strand.
GAAATTGTATTGTTTTTAATGGAAATGAAATGAATAAATAAACAAACAAACAAATGACTGTTTGAAATGTATTTAATATGTAAACTCAGAAACTGCCGATCTGAATCCAAATCAGCCCAAATTATACCCACCCGCCCAAAGCTATTTTTACCCCCAAAGTAGAGACTGAAAACCGCCCAAATGGCGGTAAACCGCCCAATCTGGCAACACTGGCGCTAACACCATGAATTAAGTAGCACGCTTGCATGGTTCTTTCAAAATAAAAGCTGATCTGTGTCTCCTGTTGGTACAAAATCTGTACATAAAACACATGTTAGCACTGGAAGCTGTAATGGGACCAACATTCCTGCTCAGCTGTTTCCACTAAAAGTTTGAATGTCGCTCCCATATCCAAAGAGTAGAGAACTTTTTGTGTTGCTAAGTTAAACAAATAAAAACTCAAATGTGTTTTTCATGTTTTGACTCTAGATGATTGAAGTCATTCTTGCTGGTCTGTGTTCAGAAATGATTTTTAATGTCCTCCTGTGAATATGGATCCATAATTTTATTTTTTTAAATTCCTTTTATAGATGGCCTCCCTTCTCTCCTTACAGCCATCCTCTCACATCGATATGATTTTTTAATAGAGAGAAAGGAAAGGAAAGACAAAATGTAAGACAACAAAACACAACAATTATCCACAAAAAAGCACAAGGCAAACACACCCAACCTCCGTCTGCAATCCTGCAAAGTACATGACAGAACACAGCAACACATGCATAAAGACTAATAACATTTATGACCTTGCAGTAGATTTCCATAAATATACATACCATACCTACAAATATATATACAGTATACATACATATACATTCATATTCATTCATATACCCATCTACATATCTGCATATACGTATCTACATATACATTCCTGCATCCATTTGTGTGTGGTTGTGAGCATGCATAAGTGAAAAAGTTTCTTCCAACAGAACATTCAATAGCAACCGTGAAGCGCATAGGCACAAACAACAGTCAGAGCCCGTCCCCCCACACGTAGGCGAAGGGAGGCTACCCTCTCGTTCACCGGGGTGAACCCCAACGTACAGGCACCAAGATGGGGGGCAACAAGTATGCCCACTCCTGCTCGGCGCCTCTCACCAGGGGCAACTCCAGAGTGGAAGAGTGTCCAACCCCTCTCAAGGAAACTGGTTCCAGAGCCAGAGCCATGCGTTGAGGTGAGTCCGACTATTTCTAGCCGGAACCTCTCAACCTCACACACTAGCTCAGGCTCCTTCCCCACCAGAGAGGTGACATTCCATGTCCCAATGGCCAGCTTCTGTAGCCGAGGATCAGACCGCCAGGGTCCCCGCCCTCGGCCACCACCCATTCCACAATGCACCCGACCCCTTTGGCCCCTCCCACAGGTGGTGAGCCCATGGGAAGGGGGACCCACGTCTCCTCTTCGGGCTGTGCCCGGCCGAGCTCCATGGGTGAAAGCCCGGCCACCAGGCGCTCGCCAACGTGCCCCACCTCCGGGCCTGGCTCCAGAGTGGGGCCCCGGTGACCCGCGTCCGGGCGAGGGAACATTGTTTCCATTAATTGAACTCATCATAAGGGGTCTTTGGGCTGCGCTTTGTCTGGTCCCTCACCTAGGACCTGTCTTAAATATCTTTGTTTTATAAATAAAACTATGATATTGTTTTTTTATATTGTACCCATTGATGGACCACTTAGTTCACCAGCGGGCCTGACTTGGCCGTATGTTGAACAGCCCTGCTCCAAACTAACCTGCTGTTCCTCTAATACAGCCACGGAGTGACGTCCTGTTCCCTGTACAGCTGACCATTAACATAAAGTTTGTCAACAGCTACTGAATCCCTGGCTCCTTCAGAAATAAATTTCTTCCTGATTGGAAACAAAACTCGTCTTCGATCGAGGATTTCTTTAGGAAATTGATCATTAACGCTAAATCCCATCCTACGCAGCTCCCGGCCCTGTCTGATAACCTGCATTTTCTGTTAATAATGTTCAAATTTAACTACAATTGGCCGGGGACGCGTGTTATCGGGCTTCTTAGCTCCGAGCCTGTGAACACGATGGAAAGTGATTGATCTTACCGTCTCGCTTGGGAGTTTAAGCTGACGTTCAATGAAGTCACGGATCGTAACTTCAGTNTGGCTCCAGAGTGGGGCCCCGGTGACCCGCGTCCGGGCGAGGGAACATTGTTTCCATTAATTGAACTCATCATAAGGGGTCTTTGGGCTGCGCTTTGTCTGGTCCCTCACCTAGGACCTGTCTTAAATATCTTTGTTTTATAAATAAAACTATGATATTGTTTTTTTATATTGTACCCATTGATGGACCACTTAGTTCACCAGCGGGCCTGACTTGGCCGTATGTTGAACAGCCCTGCTCCAAACTAACCTGCTGTTCCTCTAATACAGCCACGGAGTGACGTCCTGTTCCCTGTACAGCTGACCATTAACATAAAGTTTGTCAACAGCTACTGAATCCCTGGCTCCTTCAGAAATAAATTTCTTCCTGATTGGAAACAAAACTCGTCTTCGATCGAGGATTTCTTTAGGAAATTGATCATTAACGCTAAATCCCATCCTACGCAGCTCCCGGCCCTGTCTGATAACCTGCATTTTCTGTTAATAATGTTCAAATTTAACTACAATTGGCCGGGGACGCGTGTTATCGGGCTTCTTAGCTCCGAGCCTGTGAACACGATGGAAAGTGATTGATCTTACCGTCTCGCTTGGGAGTTTAAGCTGACGTTCAATGAAGTCACGGATCGTAACTTCAGCGTCCTCTCCCCCCCGCTCCGGTACCCCAGAAAAAACAAGATTATCCCTCATGCTTCGACTTTGTAGATCCAGAATGGACTCTTTGAATTTCCTGTTTTCACCGGACATCCGTGTCACTTGCTCTGTTAGTTGTTTCATGTCCCCCCGCAGCGCTTGGTTCTCTGCAGCGAGTGACGTCACTTGAGCTTGGCTGAATTCCAAGGATTCCCTAAGTGATTGAAATTCTTTGTGCAGAACTTCAACGAAAGCCAGCCTAGCATCCAAACTAGTTAGCTTTTTATCAATAGATTCCAATACCTCCGTGAAACTCTTTTCTGGAGAAGCGGATGTGCCCGGAGAACTCTCCGAACGCGTGTGTTTAGATGTCTGTGTGGGCGTGGTGTTTTCCTTTGTTTAACCCATCACAAAGTTGTCAAAACACTGGTCAAGAAAACTCTCCAGGTCACTCACCGTCTCCTCGTCCAGTTTGTGTATTTGAATCAACAGGTAGAGATTAATAAGAACAATATTTTTATGTTATGATTTAATATATTGGCTTACCTGAGTTTAACCGTGTTTGTTTGGTTTACCTGTATCCTGCCATGAAACACGCAGCACAGCTCTCACCAGACCTCAGCTGCTCATCACCAGGTGCAACCAATCAACTCCTTCTACTTCTCTACAATTTAAATACTGTAATATTTCAAATAAACAATCCATCCTGCATGGATTGTTTATTTAAAATGTTACAGTATTTAAATTTAAATTGTTTATTTAAGGTGGGTGATTAGGAGTAACAGGTGATGAGTGTGATTACAGCCTGGCACGTCATGACAATGTTTAATGAACTTAAACTGAACTCAACTTTTGCACTACTGTTTCCACTTATGGTGGGTGAGCATAGTCCCTAACACCTGTGATAAATGAGGGACTACAGTACTGTACTAAAATAACTTCATTACAGGTTGTCTTTTGTTCAGAACAGAATAACTTTAAAAAAATTCCTGCCTTTAAAATTGTTATTTTTATAGTAATATGTTGGTATTAATGTATATGCAGACAGAAGATGGTAATAGTAAGGGTAATAATAATAATAATGAATTTAATTTATAACACACTTTTCATTAATGAAAATCTAAAAGTGCTAAAGGGTAAAGTGTGTATGTGTGTGTGTGTGTGTGTGTGTGTGTGTGCACGCGAGTGTGAGTGCGAGCGAACGTGTACTGAAGTAACATTGTCCTTAATGTACATATGTTTCAGTGGTTCCTGCCTCTGTTTAGAGCTGATTAAAAGAAGAAGCTCCTCAACCCCGAAGGCCTGATGTGGACCAGGAGGACCCAGAGCCTCTTATAGAGTAGAAGAGAAGAACCTTGGACCAGTCTGGTGGGAAACCAACTCAATATGGAGGAGACCAATATCAGGTTTTTGATCACTACAGTTTATTTAAAGAGGGAGGATTTAAATAAACTTACCAGGAACCCAGATTTAAAGACTCACAAAAGCAGTTCAAGCTCTTCAAAGACTGAAGTTCACGAGGACGTTGAAGAGGATGATGAAATGACCAGTTCTGACTCTCTGCTAAAGAACTCATCAGACTCTGAATCAGAATGTGAAGACAGTATGAAAGACAGGAAGGAGAGCAGGGCTCCTGAATCAGAGGTAAAAACTGTCAACAAATCTTTGAGCTGCTCTGAGTGTGGTAAGCAGTATGTCAGTAACCAGACTCTTCAAAGACACATGACAAGTCATTCAGGAGAGAAGTCTTCAAGATGTCTGCTTAATAAGAAATGTGTTGGAGAGAAGAAAAATGTAGAGTCATGCAGGAAAGTCCAGGCAAGGCCAAAATCAATAAGCTGTGATGACTGTGGTAAAATATTTACTTCCAAATCACATTTAATCTTACATATGAGAGTTCACACAGGAGACAAACCATTTCCTTGTGAACTTTGTGGACAAAGATTTAGTCAGAAGACACATTTAAAAAGTCACATAAGAGTCCACACAGGAGACAAGCCATTTCCTTGTGAATGTTGTGGACAAAGATTTAGTCATAAGACAAATTTAAACACACACATGAGAGTCCACACAGGAGACAAACCATTTCTTTGTGAACTTTGTGGACATAGATTTAGTCAGAAGACAAGTTTAAACTTACACATGAAAGTCCACACAGGAGACAAGCCATTTCCTTGTGAATGTTGTGGACAAAGATTTAGTCAGAAGACACATTTAAAAAGTCACATGAGAGTCCACACAGGAGACAAGCCGTTTCCTTGTGAATGTTGTGGACAAAGATTTAGTCATAAGACAAATTTAAACACACACATGAGAGTCCACACAGGAGACAAGCCGTTTCCTTGTGAATGTTGTGGACAAAGATTTAGTCAGAAGACAAGTTTAAACACACACATGAAAGTCCACACAGGAGACAAGCCATTTCCATGTGATTTTTGTGGACAAAGATTTAGTCGTAAGGCACATTTAAACAGACACATGAGAGTCCACACAGGAGACAAGCTGTTTCCTTGTGATCTTTGTGGACAAAGATTTAGTCAGAAGGCCAGTTTAAACTCACACATCAGAGTCCACACAGAGTGGAAACTTTCTACCAGAAAATATTAAAATAATTTCTATAGGCCATGAGATGTAACTGGTGTTTTAACACCCAAATGAAATTAATTTTGATTTAGTTAAATATATTCTGTAACAATTTCTGAACAAGTTCCTAATCTATGATTAGCTCCTAATTTCTCAAGAATGCTTTAGAAACAAACTACCGGTAATTAGGGTTGGGCATCGTTCGAATTTGAGCGATTCCGGTTCCGATTCCGATTCTTTGTTTCGATTCCGATTCCGATCGATTCCCGATTCCGATTCTTTTAAGGGGCGGGGTAATGAAAAAAAAAAAAAAAAACTTTGTTTAAATGGGCTGTACAGCCAGATTTTTTACTGGATGAAATAATTTGAACTTCTATTTGAATTTTAATTCTATGACCTTTTTACTTACTTTACTATGAATTTCTCAGGACTATTTTCAACCAGTATATAAATATCAAACTTATGAACTTTAATATACCGTAAATTGTATGAATTTTTTCACAGTAGTACACTTTCAAACGAAGCTTTATTTCTTAAAAACATTTAAAAAACAACATTAAAGCATTTTCACATGTGTAGCATGTGATGCTGCAGCCAGCTATGTAAACATGTTCCTGAGCTCCCCTTCATGGGCTAAGCTTGTGCAAATAAAAAATAAAAACATTTTCACATGTGTAGCATGTGATGCTGCAGCCAGGTATGTAAACGTTCCCTGAGCTCCAATCCAGATTAGCAGCACAGTACAAAATTAGAAACAGTTCTTGTTTAGAAAAACTATCATGTCTGCCTTCTCAGGCAGTATGCGAGAGCGTTCTGGACAGATTGTGTCTCCTGCAGTGGAGAACACACGTTCACTGGGAGTGGATGAAGCTTGTACGCACAAATATGAACGTGCAAGACCTGACAGCAGCGGGTAAGTCTTTCTTTGGTACCACCACCATGCAGCAGGATCCTCAGACATACTGGCCTGTGGAATTTTTCGGTACGTCTGCAGCTCCTTCTCCACTTGCGCCTGAATGGACATGGAGCTCTGCTGTGACACCACTTTCTGTGCCTCTTCCTCTGCAAAGAGCTCCTCCAGTGGCGTCTTTCTAGGCAGTTTGCAGGGGGGCGGTTCCTAAACAAACAACAGGTTCATATCATAAGTATTATCACTAAAAAGGGAAACATCCATTAAATGTGTGTGATCATTATAAAAATGTAGAACTATACAATTTCTGCTATCATACACTTACTGGTACACTCTCCTCCTCGTTCTCCTCGTTCTCCACTTCCTCGGTGTTAGTGGCCCCATTATCTCCACAGTCTTCCTCTGTTGACTACAAAGAACATAACTATCATTTAGATTTCAGATTTTAATAGCTGAAAAGGACACTTGTGCATGAATAACACGTCACCTGCTCCATCAGCTTTTTATGGACCTGGTCCCAGACACAGTCATCCATCCTTTGTTTAAAGCGTGGATCCAACGCAGTGGCCACTTTGAGGAAATGTCTGATCTCATCATTCTGCAAAACACATTACTAAAATGTTAGATCAAGCCACAGGAACAAAGATGTTTTTATTCTTCATTCATTTCTTTCTAGCTGTCTACCTCAGTCACTTACCTGGTAGCGCTTGGATAGGTTTGCCCAAACCTGTTTTTTAAGGTTGGATACAAACACCGTGTCTCCTTCTTTCACCGTCAGATGTGCCTCAAGCTTTTGGAGAATGGGCAGTATCTGACCGCACGTGGCGCTCTTTTCTGAAGACACGCAGAGGGTGGACGTGTAGAGAACTTTCATCAGATTGATGAAGTCTTCTGCCTTATGAAAATCCTCCTGATTCAGCCGAGCAAGCCTGTATGAAGAAAAAAAAAAAACAGCGAACACATAGACTAGTGTTAGAAAAAGTTTTTTTTTTCCTTCCTCAAAACCCCTAACAAATTAAATTCATATCCATCTCATCTTTTTACCTGTCTCTTTCCATGTTCTTTCTCAGCCGAAGATCCAAGCTGGCTGCTTGAATTGCAGGGTACTGCTCTATGAACCTCTCCAGCATTAAATACAGCGAATTCCAGCGTGTTCTCACATCTAGAATGAGTGAGTGTTGGGGCAGCTCTGAAAGAAACAAGAATAGTAGTTTACAGTAATTTAGCAGATATTTTTCAACCTAGGAGGTATTATTTAAAAGAAGTACGGTAATCAAATACTTTGTGTTTCTTACTTAAAAGTTCTTGCTTCTCCCGGAGAACCACCTTTGCCATCGAGCACCTTTTCATCCACACGACGATGGTCCGGACCTTGGCCACCCACTGACTCACTGAATTTAGGGAGTACAGACTTTGTGCTGCTAGGTTGAGTGTGTGGGCAAAGCAGCCTAATTTAACAAATTTGAGGTGTTTAATGGCCACATCCATATTGGCAGCATTGTCAACAGTGATCGCCACAATTTTGTGTGAAATGCCAAACTCTGTCAGAATGGCAGTGATTTCTTCTGCCACAACACATCCAGTCTGAGCTTTGTATACAGCTTTAGTTTTTAGTACTTTTTGCTGCAGTTTGCCCTCCACTGTGTAGTGTGCTGTAACAGTGAGGTAATGGTCCTGTGTGATGCTACTCCAGCCATCACATGTGAGAGCAACAGAGCAGACATCACTGAGCTCTGCGATTACATTAGCTTTCTCAATTTGATACCATGAAGGGATTAGTTTATTAGACAAGTAATCCCTGGTGGGTGGTGTATATTTTGGATTTGTGCTTTTCATCATGTCCCTGCAAACATATAAACAAACATGATACTGTAACGTTAGCTTAGAGTGGACTGTTGATTAGTTTAGTTATATTGTTATTTGTTGTGGGTAACAAACCTAAATTCTGGTGACTCCACATCAGAAAATGGGTGCATCTTTTTCACTATATACGCCGTAACTTTTCTGTGGCACTCTTCAGTTTGTTGAACAGACATCTTTCCTCTGGAAGCTACAGTGAACGGAGTAACACGCGGCTGTTCTGCAGGGGGGTCGACTGCTTGGCTAGCCATTTCCGGTTCTTTGTCTATGGAAAAATACGTGAGCTAACGTTAGCATAGCATTTGCGTTTACCTGCCTTAATGGCTGCCTTAGTGTTATAAGACATAGTTTATAATTTTACTTACCAGATTCTGACTGCAGCGGGTTGATGGGCTGCATGTTGGAGCCGGAGGGAGGCCGAAGCAGCACGTCGAAGACGGGACACGGTGCTAGTTCTACACCGTGAAGCCGGAGGTGTTTAATCATATTGGTCGTACACCCTCCTTTGCACGATATAAGCTTCCTGCAAGTATTGCATTGAGCCGACTGGTCATTCTTCTTACTAAAATTGAGCCATACTTTCGATCGCCTTCGCACGTTGTCCATCTTCGCTCGCTCTGCTCACACACCTCCCGCAAACTCTTCTTCGTTGGTTTTTGGCGCCTACTTCCGGTGGAGTCTTCTTCGTTGGTTTTCGGCGGCAAATTCTTCTTCGTCGTTGGCGGCTACTTCCGGTCGGCGGTAGGCATCGAAAATATGAATCGAAAATTAATATTTTGAACGATTCCGGGAGAACCGGACAGTTAGTCCCGGTTCTGAACGATTCTCGATTCTCGATGCCCAACCCTACTTGGGAGTGAGACGACTGGCCGCGCGCAGCTCTGAGCAGAGCAAAACAGAGCAGAGCAAGGAGGAGACCGTGCGCTCCAACACAGTTGCTTCAGGCTCGACAGAAGTCATAAAAAAGTTATAAATTCAGGTAAGTTAGCCCATGTAAACGTGTATCTGAGCTTAGAGGCTGAAACACAGACCGCGGGAGATAAACAGAGCGCGAGCTGGTCATGTGACCGGGTCCGTTTTGACGGTGCCCGGTTAGCAGCTAGCTCAACAAGCTAACGTTCTGCATGAAAAAGCGCATTAATTATCTGATTTAAAAAAAAACAGTTGTGTCGTTAGTGATAAGAATTAATACAGAACCAGTAAAAATAATCGCATCGCAATTTATAGAAAAAAAATTGCGATTAGATTATTTTCCTAAATCGTTCAGCCCTAGTTGCAATATGTACATACCACCTTGGTTTTATCCACGCTTCCATCGGGGTGTTTCTTAAAAAGAAATTTGCCACCAAGCACACTTTTTAGACTATCCACATTCATCTTTTCAATCCCGTTTGTTATCCAGGTTGAGTCTGTCGCTCCAGAAGTGACGTACGTAAGCTCATTTGCGCATGCGCATATCAGTTGCGCGGGAGGCGAGCTGCTCTCTTCTTCTGCTGGCGGTTGGTTGTCAAATGACTTTAAGCGCATTACTGCCCCCACTAGACTGAAAGCGGGATTAATCTTTATTTTATAATAACAGATTGATCATTTTACATTAATCTCATGCGTTAACGCGTTAACTTTATCAGCATTATAAAATATATATATTTTGAGCAATTTTATGAATAGTAAAAAAAATCATGTCAGTGGACCTTGAAGTCTACCTGCAGTAGACTTAATGCACTCTAGACTTAATGCACTCTTAATAGACTTGTTTATTTTGCACAGTAAAAACTGGGTTTTCAGTTGTTACTTTTTTAAACATGTTTGCATTTACATATTTTTTAAAGGGGACCAAAGATGCAAAATTCACTTTTTAATGTTTTTTTTACTCTACTTTGGGTATTTACTTCTTTAAAAAACAGTCCTAGGGCCAAAGAAATGCACCCAGGGGTATATTTATTCTAAGTAGATTTATTTTTCAGGGATATAAATGTCTCGTTTTCAAATCCTACAGCTTGTGACGTCACAAGCCGCAGCCAAAACCCATCCCAAACTGAGTTCAGCTCCTCACCTAGCAACCCCTGGTTAGGCTCAACCCACTTCAGTATAAAAGACTTGACGGTTGTTTTTCCTGATTTCATCTCATCTTTTGTTTAAATGTTCTTAATTTCATGTGAACAGCACTTTGTTGCAGCTGTGGTTGTTTTAAATGGCTTTATAAAGAAAGTATAATTGTTATTTTTTACGTTTTAGTTCAATTTTTAACGTTTTCGCGATCGCTCCCAACGAGCAGCCGGCAGACATAAAATGAGCAGATCACCGCTGCCTGACCATGCAACGAGCGGAGCAAAGTGGGCGGGGATTGGACATGCCGGCGAAGGGACCATCTGCCGCCGGGAGCTGCTGGCTTTTGAGGACCGTGCGTCCGATCAGAGGTTGCCTCATACGGATAAATTATCTGGAAACACTCTGTGAACTTTGTGTATGTGTCTGCGATCGCTCCCAAAGCGCTGCATGCAACGAGCGGAGCCAAGCGGAGCTAAGCGGGCGGAGGAGGAACGAGCTAACATTAGCCTCGGATTCGGGTGGGCTAATGCTAACAGGTGCAGCAAATGGCGGCGCGCGCATACAGCTTTCGGTAAGTTATCTTAAGCTAGCACTAGCCATTTCTAAAGTGCATGAAATGCTAACTTAAACTTTTTGGAGAGCGGAGTTAATGTAAACAGATTTTTGAAGGGCGTGGCCTTCAGAGCTCATTATCATAAACTGGTCGTTCTGAACGGAAGTGAGAAAAGGCAGAACTAGAAAGGGGATATTTTATTATCTAAGAATTATTTTGTGTATTAAATTGAATGAACATGGTCTGGATAGCCCACAGACATACCATAAAAATTTATAAAACCAATATTTGGTCCCCTTTAAGTGATTATATTTCTTCGTGTTCAAACACAGTCAATGGCCATGCTGTGTTGAAGTACATTTTGTCTGGGACAATTGTTTTGCACATTTATCATTTGTTTTTCAAGCAATTGTTTTTTTTATATAAATATAGTCACTGGCCAGACTACGGGTTAACTTTTTTTTTTTTATGCATGACTGTGTACCACTCATTTCATTTATTTTTCTAATTTTCCTTCTTTTTCAACACATTGATTGTAATTTTGTAAACTTTAAATAAACTTTCAGACAACTGTGATTGCATTTCACTATGAGCCATTTACTTGCAAAGGTTAAAATAGAAAGTATTTTGTATGAACTAGTTTAATAGTAATGACACTTTTTTGCAATACTAGCTGCAGACCATGATTTATGGTCATGAGCTTTGGGTTATGACCGAAAGAACAAGATCTCGGATACAAGCGGCTGAAATGAGTTTTCTCCGCAGGGTGGCTGGACTCTCCCTTAGAGATAGGGTGAGAAGCTCAGTCATCCGGGAGGGACTCGGAGTAGAGCCGCTGCTTCTCCACATCGAGAGGAGCTATTTGCTATAATTTTTAACAAATAATTATTTTTTAGTGTTAATCTTCTTAAAAGCTTTGCTGTGCGCTCCTGTGGCAGACATTTGCAGCAGAGCTAAACGTAGGTGCGACCTATACACCAGTGCGACCTATCTAGGGATTTTTCCAATCTATTGGTGATAATTGGACAATGCGACCTATACACAGGTGCGACCTATACACCAGAAAATACTTACTTGCCTCCTGTCCTGTGTGCTGTTAAACTCAGTGGGTTCCCTATTGTAAGGCTTAAAGACCGTGTAAAGTGAAATTAAATGTGTGTTTTTAGTTTGTCACATGGCATAATATGTGTTATTAATCACCCATATAAATCTGACTGATTAAAAACATTGTTTTCCTTATAAAATTAAGTCTCAAAAATCATGAAAAAACATAATTTTCCCTTGGTCTGAAACTGTGGGGGCGTGTCAGCGCGTGGGCGTGGTTTCAGCGCAGTACTGCGGCCTGCAGCTGAGCTGTGTGTGGAGAGGCAGACAGGAGCAGAGCCAGTAAACCTGCTCTGTTTTTATCTGAGTTCTGTCTGTAACAGCAGCTACTTTTTCCAAGAGTTACGCTGTTTTTGTAAATAGTTTTCTTGTGTGTTTTTAATCTGGAATGAATAAAAAAAAAAAAAAAAAAAAAGAGTTGTACCATGCGGGATTTGAACCCGTGGGGTTTGGGACGGAAGGCAAGCGCTTTATCCATTGACCTATCCAGGCATTACAGATACTCGGTATAAAACCACGCGGTATAAAAACATGTTATGATTTGTACGGGTGCCCTGACCATTGCGACATCCAGGGAAGATGCACGAACGAGGCATAATTGATTAGCTAGCTAACAATGAACAAAATATCTATGCTATTGCTATCTGATGCTATCTGCGATTCGCGAGTGAACGGCTCCACCGAGGCGAATTTATACGGCTGGAGCTGCAGGGGGTGGGGCTATACTTAAGAAGACCGCGTGACGAAACGCGGTCACATTTAAAACACGCCTAAAAAATCCTGAAACAGAAATATCTTTATACACAGTTTGCTCTATAACTCCAAAATTAATTGAGCTACAATTTTGAGACTTTTTACTCATTTACAAGATTACAATTATGACATTTATAATGTTTATTGAAGAAAATGTTGAAATTCACTTTACACGGTCTTTAAGAGTGTCTTCATTAGGTTTAACTCACACCATGTTAAGAAGGGCAGTCACAGAATGTGATTGAACACAAGTGCTCTTTGAAGCTGGATCGGAAAAATATCGGCAGATTGGATCCGAAATCCGATACTTAAATAATGCCGATATCGGATACCGATACCGGATCGGCCCCATCCCCAATTCTCACCCGATCTATACGAAACAAAAGGCTTAAAGGGGACCACATATAGGTCTTTAAAAATGTTATGTTATGTCTGTGTGCTATCTTGACAATATTAATTCATTTTAATACACAAAATAATTCTTAGATAATCAATTATACCCTTTTTAATTCTGCCATTTTTAACTTTCGTTTTGAACGACCGGTTTCTGATACAAGTTCTGAAGTCCACGCCCTTCAAAGATCTGTTTACGCCCTCTGCACAGCCAGTATCTGTAATGTGTGTTGTTTTAAAATTAGCTCTTTTTTTATTACTCATTTGACTTACTGTTAGTGCTAGCTTAAGATAACTTACCGAAACCCATTTGAGCGTGCCGCAATTTGCTGCTCCTTTTAGCATGAGACCTGCCGAATCTGATGCTAATGTTAGCTTGTTCCTCTTCCGGTGTTTGCCAGCTCCGCTCGTTGCACGCGGCGATTTTGGGAGTTATCGCTGTTCCAGTCAAGACACACACAAAGTTCACCAAGTGTCTCCCGTAAATTGATCCGTAAGGAGAAGGTCCTTGCTGCTGCGAGGCTGCAGCGAGTCTGTACAGCTGAAGCTCCGCTCCATCCGCCAGAAGAGAGGGTCCCATTGCCGCTGGTCGCTACGCCGGCGGTCTGCTCGTTTAATTTCTGCCGGCTGAGTGTTGGGAGCGATCGCAAATACACTAAAAATTGAACTAAAACATAAAAATAACAATTATACTTTATTTATAAAGCCATTTAAAAAAAACACAGCTGCAACAAAGTGCTGTACACATGAAATTAAGAACATATAAACAAAAGATGAGATGAAATCATGAAAAACAACAGTCATGTGTTTTATACAGAAGTGGGTTGAGCCTAACCAGGGGTTGCTAGGTGATGGGCTGGACTCATGTTGGGGTGGGTTGTGGCTGCGGTTTGTGACGTCACAAACCGCAGGAAGTGCAAAACGAACTGTATTTTATCAAAGATAAATAAATCTACTTAAAGAGTAAATAAACCACTGGGTGCATTTTTTTGGCCTTAGGACTGGTTTTTTATGAAGTAAATACCCAAAGTTGAGTAAAAAAAAAACATTAAAAAGTGAATTTTGAATAGGTGGTCCCCTTTAAAAAAGTAAATGAAATTAATACCACAATCGAACCTGGGTCTTTCGGGTCCCAAGCCGGATCCCTGCCTCTGAACCATCTTGGCATTCATGTATCGCTAGTCTATCGCAGAGTAAGAAAACAAATACCGTACAACCAAATACATTAGTTTTAGAACACTGGAGTTCAATTAATAGATTTTGATGAAGTGAAAAGTATTCTTAAAATAAATAAGTTGCTAATCTGAAAATGATATCGATCGGTGCTTGTGCATGTATGGTACAGACTGTCACACCGCGAGAGAGAGTGTGTGAGAGAGTGCGTGCAGACAGAAAGGAAAAGTGCGATCACTGCAGGGGAGTGGCTCTGCTTGAACCTTTTATATTAACCCAGCAGAGGCTGTGACGGCAGAGTGTACAAGACACGTCAGAGTGAACAGTCGTGGACCAATAAGAAAATTAGGCTGCAGTACCACAGTTCAACCCATAGGATTAGTGTATACACGTTTTTAGACCAAATATTGCAGATTTAAACAAATACGCACAAAAACATGAAAATTAACACAGACATAGTGCTATACAACATTTTACACACATTCTAAGGAGTTCATCAGATTAAAAAAAGTTAATTTTGAGGTAAGTACCTCTTTAAAGACCATCAAGATTAAACATAAAGACTTACATAAATTACAACTAAAATGAAACTTGTAAAATGTATTTTTAAAAGGAACCAATCTGATTGCCTTGGATTCAAATTCAGTCCAATTAAAAAAATAAAAAATAGATCCAAGTAATGCATGTAATCTCCCTAAAAGATATGCATGTGGCAAAATATATTTTTGGTTCAGTCGACCTAGTTTTGGAATTCAGCACCAGAAATGGTTTCCACAAAAGTGGCTGTATCAAAAACAGTTTTTTTTTTTTTTTTTTTGGTATTGTGTTTGACATTAAAATTTCTGGGTAGTTTGATGGCGTACTATACACAACCATCATTGTAATCCTATTCAAAATATTTCAGTTCAGTACACTCGTTTTGCATTATTAATGTTTAGTGTATAGCTTGGATCTTTTAGCATACTGTTTGGCATGCACATAGCCTAGTATACAGGGAACCCCCGACCTACGACTCCACCGACCTGCGAACCACGGGACCTACGAACGAGCCAAAGTAGAAGAATGCCATCGACGTACGGCAGAAAATACGTGACCTACGAACGAGCCCCATTACAAGTATATAATCGAGCTACAGCGTAACTGCGTCACACACGGCAATCGGCGAGGTGGGGGAGGGGATTGCCCCTTGGCTGTTGTTAGTTGGGCATGGGCGTGACACTGCGCATGACAGTGGAAAAGTAAATGCTCCCAACATTCATTTAGTGCTGGACGATAATTCAATAACGATAAATATCGCGATATACTTTTATTCAATAACGATGATATGAAGTTTAAGCATATTTTCGATATTTCTATAGGATTTTACAACTTTTCACTGACGTTTTTCTCTTTCTGTTCGGGTTGGAGCGGCTGCTTCAACAACGCGCCCGGACAGAAAAAGCTGTGACACAAAACGTGCGTGGTGACGTCGTTGTTACGCAGCGCTCACTCCAACAGCAGGCGTTAGCGGTAGCAGGCTAAAAGCTAAGCTAGTCTCCAAAGCGCGTTGTTTTCGCTTCAGAACGAGTCAAACGAGTGCTCATGACCGTCAGAATGTGACTGAACAAAGTTTCACAAGCGAAGAGAAAGCAGACGACATCACTGATGAGAGGAAAGACTTAATTCGTCGGTGTGGACGTAGTTCGGTTTTGTTAAACTGCAGGTCTCATCTGCAGCGAGTCCTCGGTTTGTTTATTTTTCAAAACGTGACGGAGAGTCGTTCTAACTAGCGGTGGAAACATCTACTGTACTTGTTTAATCTGAAGAGTTTCCACTCGATAGAATATGATGAGAGTCAGAAGATGAAGAATAAAGTTTGAGCCAACGTTTCCCTGAAACTACGACGTAAACAAACAGCCCCAGCGCGACATGTTTTTTTTTATTGAAAATAAAACAGATTCATCAGAATAAAAAGAAAGAAAAACACTGAATGAAAAGGTGCAGAAAGACGAAAATAGTGTTATAATATCTGCCCCTTGTTTAAAAAATACAAAATAACTACAAACAACAACCTTCACTTCACCTGCACCACACCTTCCCAACAACTTTGATTTAATCATCTTTTAAAACATACAGGTATTCCCCGATTTACGAGCGAGATCCGTCACAAGGAGGCGCTCGTAAACCGGAAATCTCGTAATTTGGAACGGCCGCCATTTCTCTCGTAAACCCGGAAGTCCGCTCGTAAATTTCGCCAGCGCACCTAAAAACACTCTATTTTCATCTAAAAACTACTTTTGAGTGCATAAAAATGATCGGAAACGTGTGTTTATATGCTTAACTTGCTAACTGTAGTGAAAAAACACATGAAAACTCAGTATTTTTTTCGTTTTTTCCAAAAATTCAACCCGGAAGTCCGCTCGTAAATTTCGCCAGCGCACCTAAAAACACTCTATTTTCATCTAAAAACTACTTTTGAGTGCATAAAAATGATCGGAAACGTGTGTTTATATGCTTAACTTGCTAACTGTAGTGAAAAAACACATGAAAACTCAGTATTTTTTTCGTTTTTTCCAAAAATTCAACCCGGAAGTCCGCTCGGAAGTCCGCTCGTAAATTTCGCCAGCGCACCTAAAAACACTCTATTTTCATCTAAAAACTACTTTTGAGTGCATAAAAATGATCGGAAACGTGTGTTTATATGCTTAACTAGCTAACTAAACTTGCTAACTGTAGTGAAAAAACACATGAAAACTCAGTATTTTTTTCGTTTTTTCCAAAAATTCGCAGCTCGTAAGTCTGGAACCTCGCAGATCAGAGCGCTCGTAATTCGGGGACTACCTGTATACTGTAAATAGTTTTATAAATGTTTATGATGATATCAAGTCAACACAATCCTGTTTCCTGATTTACAACTCAGCTCCTTCACACTAGTTCTAAATGAAGATTTTACAAACATTTACATTCCCTTCAGGGTTTAATAACTTTTTAAACAAAATGTAATTGAATATTTGGGGGTAATATTTTTTTTAGTTTTATATATGACTTGTAAAATACTATGTTCAACCAAATCATAACATTTTAATAATTTCAATTGATGAAATAATATATTTGTTGGGTGACCATAGCACTTCCTAATAATAATTCTTACAGCTCTTTTTAGTAAAATAAAAATAGGATTTGTAAAAGTTTTGCATGCTTTTCCCCAAACTTCAATACTGTGGTGTGTTGGGAGGCATGTGGCCTCATCTCTCTCTCACCCAGTAGGAGGAGCCAGCGAGGTGCTCCCCAGGTTTTACCAGGTGATGAAGAAGAAGTGTTCGTGTGTTCATTCATTCATTCTGTAACTGGTTTTGACGCTCGAAGGATTAAAGGCAACTGCTTGCAGATCAGTTTGTTTCTCCTTCTTCACACGCTACAGTTGGTGACCTGACGTGAAATATGTCAGAACCAAACGAGGATGTTGTTTCTTCTTCGGACCCCGCCGCCGCGACGTCTGCCCAGCTGTTGCAGCCGAACCCAGCCGACTTTGCTCCCGCAGCGAGTGTTAAGCTCCCGGAGTTCTGGCAGAGTGACCCGGTTTCGTGGTTCCAGCACATCGAGGCACTCTTTCGCCTCCGAGGCGTGAACGCAGATGAAACCAGGTACTTCTTGGTCGTGTCGGCTCTGGATATGCAGTCAACCCGCAAAGCCATGCCGCTGCTGCGCGACCCGCCACACGTGGGCAAATATGGCGCCCTCAAAGAGTTTCTGCTTCGAAGGTACACTTTGACTTCAACTGAGAGGGCTGATAAACTGCTATCGCTGCCGGGTTTGGGTGACGGCACGGCTGTGAACATGATGGACAAAATGCTGTCGCTACTTGGTTCAGACGACGGGGGTTTCCTTTTCCCTCACATTTTCCTGCGCCAGCTTCCGTCGCAAGTGAGGGCTACTTTGGCCAACTCCCCTTGTTTATCTACCGGTGATTACCGGGGTTTGGCGGAGGAGGCGGACCGGGTCCTGCTGGCGACCAGACGGTTCACGGTGCAGAGTACATCGGTGGAGCCGGAGCAGACGGTGGAGATGGAGGAGCCAGCGGCGGTTTCAGCTGTTGGCGCGCGAACTCGGCGGGGGAGCTCTTTGTGTTTCTACCACCGGAGGTTCGCAAACAAAGCTAAGCGCTGCATCCCACCATGTGCATGGGTGTCGGGAAACGAGGAAGCCGGCGCTCAGTAGCAGCTGTGGGCGCTGGCGAGCGAGGTGAGCTGCTCTTTGTCACAGACTCCCTGTCAGGACGTCGTTTTCTGGTTGACTCTGGCTCCCAGAAGAGTTTAGTCCACCCTGTTGGACCTGAATTAGCAAGCCGAGGCAGTGGCCCACTGCTAACTGCTGCTAACGGTTCTCCCATTGGAACTTTTGGCACTAGACGGGCAACAGTTTCTTTCCATGGTCGTGAGTTCGAGTGGGACTTTGTTGTTGCCTCAGTGACTGTTCCTATTATCGGTGCAGATTTTTTATGTGCTCATGGACTGTTAGTAGATGTTGCTAACCGCAGACTTATTGACGCTGTAACTTTTGCAACTTTCCCATGTGTATCTGGGGGGGCTGGGCCGCTAACTCATGCTAATGTTTTAGTTTCAGGAGATGTTTTTCAAGGTTTGTTGGCAGAATTCCCCTCTTTAACTACACCTGCTTTTTCCTCTTCAGAAACTAAACACGGGGTCGAGCATTTCATCCCTACCACGGGGCCGCCCGTTTTCGCACGTGCACGCCGCCTCGACGCTGTTAAACTGGCCATCGCTAAAGAGGAGTTTGGTACCATGGAGAGGTTGGGTATTGTTAGACGCTCTAACAGCCCGTGGGCCTCCCCCCTTCACATGGTACCAAAAGCAGACGGGTCGTGGCGCCCATGTGGCGATTTTCGCCGTTTAAATAACGTGACGACGCCTGATCGCTACCCCATTCCGCACATTCAGGACTTTTCTGTTCGGTTGTCGGGTGCTTCCATTTTTTCTAAGGTGGATCTGGTGCGCGGCTACCATCAAGTCCCAGTGCAGTCCAGCGATGTACCTAAAACTGCAGTAATCACCCCCTTTGGGCTTTTTGAGTTCCTCCGCATGCCGTTTGGACTAAAGGGGGCAGCACAGACTTTTCAAAGGCTGATGGACTCCGTGTTACGTGGCCTCGATTTTGTGTTTGTCTATCTGGACGACATTTTGGTGGCCAGCTCGTCAACCGAGGAGCACTTGTTGCACCTGAAAGAAATTTTTCAGCGCTTGGATGCACATGGCTTGATCATTAATCCGGTTAAGTGCCAGTTTGGTTTACCGGTGATCGATTTTTTAGGTCATCGAATTTCCGCGCAGGGTGCAGTTCCATTGCCTGCCAAGGTGCAGGCGGTGGCAGAGTTCCCACGTCCTCTGGTGGTTAAAAAGTTGCAGGAGTTTTTAGGCATGGTGAACTTTTACAACAGGTTCATTCCCAATGCAGCCCATCTCCTGCAGCCTCTCTACGAGGCCCTGCGCTCGAGGAAGGCGACTGACACAGTGGTTTGGACCCCAGACCGGATCACTGCTTTTGATGGTGCTAAGTCCGCGTTAGCTAGTGCGGCACTCCTAGCCCATCCAGATTCAGAGGCCCCGATTGCGTTGACAACTGATGCTTCGGATATAGCTGTGGGGGGCGTTGTAGAGCAACGCGTTGGCGACGCATGGCAGCCGTTGGCATTTTTCAGCCGTAAATTGCGGGACTGCGAGCGCAAGTACAGCGTTTTTGACCGCGAGTTGTTGGCGCTATTCTTAGCTACACGGCACTTTCGTTTTTTGCTGGAGGGTCGTTCATTTACGGCTTATGTGGACCACAAACCACTCACGTTTGCAATGTCTAAAGTTTCGGAGCCCTGGTCAGCACGTCAGCAACGGCACTTGGCGGCCATTTCAGAGTTTACAACGGACGTCCGCCATGTGGCTGGAAAATCCAACTCAGTGGCAGACTGTCTGTCACGGGTGCTCGTTTGTCCTGTACTCCTCGGGGTAGATTTTTCTGCCATGGCCGCTGACCAACCGGGAGACGCTGATATAACTGCCCTTCGTGCCGGCGTTTCAGGGCTTAAGCTAGAGGAGGTCAAATTGGGAGAGGGCGGTCCTTTGATCCTGTGTGACGTTTCCACAGGCCGGACACGCCCAGTGGTTCCATCAGGTTGGCGCCGCCGCATTTTTGACTCTGTTCACTCTCTCTCGCACCCAGGTGTGCGCGCGTCTGTGAAACTAGTCAGCGCACGTTTTGTGTGGCCTGGTTTACGCAGAGAGGTGAGGAGTTGGGCAGCGGCTTGCGTGGCTTGTCAGCGTGCCAAGGTGCACCGGCACACTAAGGCACCACTGGAACCATTTCCCATTCCAGCCAGGCGTTTTGACCACGTGCATGTGGACTTAGTTGGTCCCCTGCCCCCATCACGGGGTTTCACACACCTGCTTACAGTGGTCGACCGCACAACCAGGTGGCCGGAGGTCGTTCCTCTTTCTTCCACAACTACCTCCGACGTGGCTGGTGCGTTCCTCTCCACTTGGGTTGCCCGTTTTGGTGTGCCCTCGGACATCACTTCAGACAGAGGTCCCCAGTTTATTTCAGGGCTCTGGTCCGAGATGGCGCGCTCCTTGGGGGTGCAGGTGCATCGCACTACCGCCTACCACCCTCAGGCTAACGGGTTGGTTGAACGTTTCCATCGGTCTCTTAAGGCGGCGTTACGCGCTGCGCTAACAGACGTTGGCTGGGTGGAGCGTTTGCCATGGGTGCTGCTTGGGTTGCGATCAGCTCCTAAGGAGGACCTCAACGCTTCATCAGCCGAGTTGGTTTTTGGTCAGCCTGTACGAATCCCAGGGGAGTTTTTGTTAGACGCTGCCGCT
>JBBPBX010000301.1:0-16147 GCA_038048925.1 Garcialebias charrua
TAAATTCTTTGTATTTAAAATAAGCAAAAATGTTTGTCCGTACCTCTGTTATTCTAAATATTTTATTTAAAATAAACAGGAGCTATTGTTTGTGTACAGAACAAAATTAAAAGCTGGTAACTCACCATAAAATGCTGACTTTTTATGATGTTTTTTGTGAACGTGACTGTTCGTCACTCAAAGTGCACCAGGAAATGACGACACAAATAGGCGGGTCGACGCAGCGCGTCACCAGCTCTGCTGTGCTGAGCGAGGCGGAGCTCGCTACACAGATACGTGACGTCAACCAATCAATCACAGTGCTTGTAGTCCTTTTCCCAAGCAACCATGGTGAATGTAGTTTTCTTACCTTCGACCAATGAAGTACCGGAAATGACGACAAAGTGGGCTGGTCGCAACGGCGTGCGACGTGATTGACAGCTCACAACAGCGAATCAGCGTTCGCTACAAGAGTGATTGACAGCACACAGCTCTCGTTTCATCCAATCACAGCTCATAAACAAACGTGTACTTGGACACGTAGCTCTAACGTTAGCTCGCACAACAGACCACAACTTTATAGGCTCTTAAAACAACTCAAACGCTACAAATTAACTTTCCAAAATTCTGAAACATGCGGCGAACACACCTAGACAGGCCAACTTAGTTACGCTCAGTAACACAGCACTGCAGCTGTTGAACAAACACGGACTCTCTCGGAGCGCGTTTAAGGTCGGTTCCGGTCCACTTTGTCGTGGATCAGAAACTCGGGTCTGAACAGAACCGCTATCCGACACGTTCTAACAGTAATATGCTTCTTTGACCTGCTCTAAAATGTAAAATACCACAACAGCAATCTTGTAGATGTTAAATTAGCTTTCAGGCTTCTGACTCGGCGGTCAAACAAAGCTTTGTACAGGAGTCTGCGTGAACTGGACCGAACCAGAACCACCACAGACCACGGCTGACAAAACTTCACCTGAATGCTTCCAACAGCGTCTAACAGAGTTGAAACAATAATAATCTCACAGCTTCAAATGATAAAAACATGCAGAATCTGCCTGCTTTGAACACTTCCAGCCAAAATCATTATCCTCAGAGTTTAAAACTTGGATCCGTTTATGCAAACATGACGTTACAGTTCATGAGAAACCACAGAAATCAATAAACTTTCAGAACCGGTACGAGCCACCAGATGTAAGAATTATGAGGAGGTCAATATTAATACTGATCTCCTTTTTATCTTAATTAATCTACTTATTCAGATTGAATAGTAAATGTTCACGGATTCTGTTCTTTTTCAGTTTACCCAATATTTCTGTGGTCTTTATGATGGATAAATAAACAGAGCCATTAAGTGACAATGGACATTAACTTAGTTTGGTATGCCAGGCGACACTACCATTTATTTAAAATAAATCAACTAAATTAACACCATTACACTTGATTGACATGATTTCACTTTCTTTCAATTCAAATACGTCAGCACACTTAAATTTAACACAACAGACATAAATATTAGATGTTAAGCATATTTAGTCTGTGGGCTCTTTAACTTAAAAAATATAGTTTCCAGCTTAGGTTGAGAGGGAAAAGAAATAGGAGGAAAGATATGGAGGAAGAAAAGTTAAGAGTCAGGGAGTTATCTTGATGTGTTTAACCAGAAACATGGCAGTTCTCCGGCCGATTAAAGCTACACGTTGGTACCCTTGGCAAAGCATTTGACGACTTGTTACCTCGTGAAGATGGTCAGTCTCCCTCGGTCCAGTTTGGTCAGTTCGTTTACCATTCTCAGCGTCTCCAGACGTGCGCCTTGACTCGAACCGAAGTAACGGCAGCTCCTGGTGCTGTTGTTCAAGATAAGACGTTCCTTAAAGGAATGTCAATAAAAGAGAGCTTTTCAGCTGTTGAAGATGGCTTATAACTTGGCATGTTATAAGTCTTTAACTGAATGACATGGTCATTAGCGTGTTGACTAGACGATCATC
This sequence comes from Garcialebias charrua, assembly GCA_038048925.1. Taxonomy (NCBI): domain Eukaryota; kingdom Metazoa; phylum Chordata; class Actinopteri; order Cyprinodontiformes; family Rivulidae; genus Garcialebias; species Garcialebias charrua. The sequence continues at coordinate 1,968 of JBBPBX010000301.1, forward strand.
AGTTCTTTGGAGAAGACCATGGTTTGAGGCTTACTCCAGCAGACTTCTAGAGAAGTAAGATGTGAAGGTTTTAACTGAGACGTGACCCAGAAAATGTGTTGTTTTCTGATTGGCAGAATGGCATCATAAGTTGATGTGAAGATGACATCAACATGTTGAAAGGGGGTCAAAAGATTAGTTTGTCAGAAAGATAAAGTGTTAGTTTCAGATGTCAGCATTTTATGATAAAACTGATTCCTTTGCTTTAACACTTTAACAAAATACTGTTGGTTTGATTAAAACAACGTCATTAAGCATCACATATGGGACCTATTAATGATAATAGCTTGATTATTAAATAGGACAAAAACAAAAGTCTTTGGGTGTCTAGATTGTCCTGAGCTCAAGCTAAAATGAATGAGATAAAGTGTTCCTTTTATCTTCACATGCAAGTTCGAGAGGAGAGGAGAAATCCTCCATGTACAACATTTTGAATTAAGCAGAGTATTTGATTTATCTGACATTAAAATGTACTGATGCTCTTACAAATAAAATTATTCTTTTGATCACATCAGCCTAAAATCAAAGATAGAAATAGTCTCTTATTGGTGACTATGTTATCAGATTATAGCTAAATGAATAATTTTGTAGTAAATGTCTTGCTTTACTGAGAGGTCAGTAAAGGTCATCACTGGACAGTTCAAAAACCTTAATTTGACCCTGGGTAGGCCCACTACACATCCATCTATCCATCTATCCATCTAGACAAAAATAAATTATCACTAAATTATGATAAAACAAAATTTGTAATATTTAGTAACAAGAAAATAAAAAAATAATTTCAAACTCATAATAAACAGTATTGAAATAGAACGAGTTTAAGAAATCAGATTTTTGGGGGTGATACTTGATTACAAATTGCATTGGAAGGCTCATATTGATCATGTTAAGGCCAAAATGTCAAAAACTATTGCAATACTGAATAAAACAAAACATCTCCTAAATAAGAAATCACTTTACCTGTTATACTGTTGTTTCATACTTCCATACATTAATTATAGTGTTTAGATATGGGGAAACTCATATAAAACCAACACAAAACCAGTTTACATATGCTCCAGAAGAAAGCTATCCGAATTATAACTGCATCTGATTACTTTCATCCAACTAATGAGATATTTCTTACATTGCATATTTTAAAATTTTACGACTTGGTAGAATTCAGAACAGCACTGATTATGTACAAAGCCTACAATAAACTCATTCCAAGCTGTATAAAAAAGTGGTTCAAAACTAAAGAGATAAACTATGATTTACGAGAGAAGGGTTTATTTGAAAAACCAAAGGTTAGGACAAATATAAAAAACAACTGTACTTCAGCTAGAGGGATTCAGGTGTGGAATAGTTGTAGTAAGGCGTTTCAACTGTGTTTTTCAATCTTTAAATTTCAAAAAACATAAAAATAATTTACTAAACAAATATATAGGACTTGTGTTTTTTTTCTGCTTTTCCTATTTTGTGTTCTGTATTTTTATGAGCTTGTTTAGCTGGAATTAGTTGATACATTTGAAAAAACAAATATACAGGATAATATTCTGCTATTTTGATTTTGATGTATAACAAAGTGAAGGTGTAAAAAGCTTGTGCTTTTGCCTACAAATTTTTTTTGGGTCCGCAATTTGTGCATCTTTTGGGTTGTTCATTATTTTTACGATTCTGGTTTGGTTCAGAATCTGTATGTAAGTTTAGGGAAAGGACTACCGGTATAAGCCATTGCTTTTTCCTGTTCCCTTTTTGAACATTTTGCTGTTTCCAGAATATTTTGGTGGAAATATTTACATTTTTATTTGTTTATGGTATTGTTTAAAAAAATTTAACTGTTCAAAATGAAATACAATCTAAAAAAAAGTTATATAGATATAAACAGGAAACCCTCGAGGTACGACACCCGCAACCTACGGCAACTCAGACTTACGATTTTATATTTAATAAAAATATGATTAAAAAAAAAATATATATATATTATTTTATTTTTTTGTGTGTTTAAATGTTATTAATTTCATGTGTACAGCACTTTGTTGCAGCTGTGGTTGTTTTAAATGGCTTTATAAATAAAGTATAATTATTAATATTACGTTTTTATTACAATTTTATCGTATTTACGCAACTTCCGGTCGTTTCCGGTCGCCATTTTACAATTGTCTACTGCGGTCAATGGAGCTCCTGTCAGCTGGCTCTGGAGGACCGTGTGTCCGATCAGGGTTGCCTCATACGGATAAATTAGCTGGAAACACTCGGTCAACTCTGTGGACGTCTCAGGCCCGGAGGAGCAGCCGCGATCGCCCCGCGATCGCTCCCACAACGCCGCCCGACATGCTAACGACAGCAGCTAACAGAGCAGCTAACACAGGCGAAGACACCGAGCCGACATGCCGCGGAGGGGCCATCTGCGGCCGGGAGCTCGCCGCAAATGTCCGCCTGGCAGTCGGGGGACACCGAGCTAACGCGGAGATACAAAGCCGACAGCCTTTTTGAATGAACTGACATGCTAACCATTGCTGCTAATGGCGGGGCCTAACCGTAGCTAACGCCGAGCTTGTTTTGGATGGAGGAACATCGCGGAGAAACGGCTTTCAGTAAGTTTTTTTTTTTCTGGCTCCAAATGTATGAAGTTAAGAAGCTAACAGTCCTTCTTTTAAACAGTTTTGACCACGTGTGTGCGTGTGGAGCGTAAGGAAGCTGGGGGAGCTCGGACGGGTGCGAGCTGATGCTAAAAGACGAAGGCAGGCTTTGACCAGCTCAAAGTAAGACATTATATTTTTTATTTATTGTACAGTATTCATTTACTGTACAGTTCTGTGCATGTTTATGGCCTAGTATGTCTGCTTGTTCAGTCTCATGCCGTTAAATATGTGTGCGGCGCTCCGTTAGCGGTATAGCCGCGACCTATGTCAGAAACGCGGACCTACGACAGGCAGGTGTTTTTGGTCCGCGAGGTACGACAACATCGACCTAAGTCACACCCGTAGGTCCCAATCCCTGACGTAACTCGAGGGTTTGCTGTATATATAGATATGTATAAAATAAGAGGCCTAACAGGTACACAAAAAAATATGAAACAGAAGAGTTTGTGGTCAGTCCCACGCCTGTGGGTACTCTGAGGAGTCCATGAGGATCTGTTGTCACCCAGGAGGGACTGAGTGCACAGTGGGAAACAAAGCTCTGCTTACTTTGGGACTATTCCCAGGACTAGGCTCTTTCTGAGTGTGCTGATGTTGTCAGCACAGTGACAGGACAAAAAATAACCTCAAAGAGACTGAAAAATCCTCTAAAGAAGAAAAGAAACGGAGCAAAAGACAGAAGAAAAACTCATTAATGTTCTTTTAAACCACAGGGAACATTCACACTGACATTTGCTTTTCTGCACGTACCGTAGCTTACAATATTTTGAGAAAACTTTGCTGCCTTTATTTGGTGCAGTATTCTGAATACTTTCCAGATACAATCTCACATTTCCTTCCTTTAAGCGTGTATTTACAAAAACTTTCCCCTCGACTCATATTACACTCGCTACATGTTTAATATAAACAGAGCATCACTATTTAAAGCTTATCCATTTCCGGAGTACAAACCGGATTCCAAAAAAGTTGGGACACTAAACAAATTGTGAATAAAAACTGAATGCAATGATGTGGAGGTGCCAACATCTAATATTTTATTCAGAATAGAACACAAATCACAGATCAAAAGTTTAAACTGAGAGAATGTATCATTTTAAGGGAAAAATATGTTGTTTCAAAATTTCATGGCGTCAACAAATCCCAAAAAAGTTGGGACAAGTCCATTTTTACCACTGTGTGGCATCCCCCCTTCTTCTTACAACACTCAACAGACGTCTGGGGACAGAGGAGACCAGTTTCTCAAGTTTAGAAATAGGAATGCTCTCCCATTCATGTCTAATACAGGCCTCTAACTGTTCAATCGTCTTGGGCCTTCTTTGTTGCACCTTCCTCTTTATGATGCACCAAATGTTCTCTATAGGTGAAAGATCTGGACATTTCAGTACCCGGATCCTTCTCCTACGTAGCCATGATGTTGTGATTGCTGCAGAATGTGGTCTGGCATCATCTTGTTGAAAAATGCAGGGTCTTCCCTGAAAGAGATTACGTCTAGATGGGAGCATATGTTGTTGTATGTCTGAATCTTTTTATGATGTTATGCACGGTTGATGATGATAACTTAAAAGTCTTTGCTATTTTACGCTGGGTAACACCATTCTGGTATTGCTGCACTATCTTTCTGCGCAACAATGGTGGAATTGGTGATCCTCTTACCATCTTGGCTTCTGAGAGACACTGACACTCTGAGAAGCTCTTTTTATACCCAATCATGTTGTCAATTGACCTAATTAGTGTTAATTGGTCTTCCAGCTGTTTGTTATATGCTCAATTTCCTTTTTCCAGCCACTTATTGCTACTTGTCCCAACTTTTTGGGGATTTGTTGACACTGTGAAATTTTTAAGACACTGAAATTTTGAATCAACATCTTTTACCTTTAAAATGTTACATTTACTCAGATCAAACTTTTGATCTGTCAGCTATTACAACACCCTAAATTTTAAATGGAAAATCAACAGTTTTCTTTTTATTACTGAATATCATGTAATTAGTTTTATCTAGATTTAATGACAATTTATTGAGTTTAAACCAAGTAGTCATATACCCTGATGCATGCTCATTTATGTAATTAGTTAAATTACAAGTAGTCATATGTTTATGAAAACTAATCTCATGTGAACGTTATTGTGAGCAGATATGACCACTGTCAGTTTTCTAAATGTTTCAGTCACATGCAAACACTTTTACATTCTGCTAAATAAGTTACCAGGTGTCAAACGCAAATGCTTCTGATATATTACCACATTAATAAAGTTCAGGTGAGGCGTGGGAAAAACAGCACAAAAAAAGTTAAATGACTGAGGTTTATAGAGAGAAAATTTCAAGACTATGAGGCAACCTGATGATGATTGACCAAGAACAAGTACAGTATACAACAATAAAAAGGTTAAAGATGATACGTCAACACTTCAGGGTACTGCTGTTGTCCTTAAATAACCAAACTAATGCCAAAATAATTTGGTCTCACTACTCAAACTCTTTCAAGTTTCCCTCTGCCCATTTCTTGACTTTTGTCTTTTTCATAGTCTCAAAAAATTTAACTAATTACATAAATGACAAGCAAAAAACAAGCTTAACTTTTTACCTTTTAGACAGAACACCTAACAGGTCCAAACTGGTTTCCATACATGACAATCTGAAACCCAATTGTCAGCCTGGCATGGGTTCAGAGTCTTTCCACTGGATGGTCCACCAACTTTCAGCTCGCTTCTTAGGACCCGAGATTCCAAGTGAACAGAGTCGAGCTGCAAATTTAACGCCAGCAGAGTGCAGGGCATTGATTGGCCAGAGAGTGATGTCCATCATGAGCGTCTCTATAACGAGGATCAAACCCACCATTTTTAAAAACCTCAAAACCATAATATTCAAATGTGTTTTTTTTTTTTCCATTTTGAAAAATCTAGATGGACTCAATTTACGAGCTCCGACTGGGAAAATGAAGGTGGCCTCGACCATAGAAATTTTGGAAACCACGGGGAAAAAATGGTGAACGTTTTATGACTTTATTTCACTGATTTACCCATTGGTGCCAAGTTTCAGGCAGCCACGCTATGACGACTGCCCACATCAAGGAAAACTAACAAGATCGTGTAGAACTGAGACGGGTCAAAGTAGGGATGAAGCGAGTCCTGTTGCAACAGGAAAATGAAAACATAAAAATAAAAAAAGCACCAGCCTAACTGGTACATATGGCGTAGCTACAATGAATAAAGTCAGGATAAAATCTCTTCTCTGTAGGAAATGTAAGCATAAAGCAACTAAAAGAATACACAACTATTATTTAAAAAATTAGTACAACACTTGTGATTCGCTTACCTGAACAACTTCTAATCCTCTTTTCCTGAAAAATAAAGAGAAACAAAATAAGCCTTTAATTGTAAAAAAATTTCATAGGAATAGAAAATAAACTCTAAGGCAAAGTTAAGTAAGACAACAAAAATGTATACCGGTAATCTAGTTTTTAGTTTTACTTTCATATGACAACTTAAGAAATGCAATATAAAACGTGTCTCCATTTGCTTTCACTGGATTTCTTTTACAAAATATTGCTTATTTTACTCTATGTGGACCTAGAGGTAAATATTTCCTATGTAAAAATCTGTAAAAAGTAATGAGAACCTCACAAAGCTAAATGGTGTGACAACAGGGACTGTAAGATAAGAATAGGTATGTGTTGGGGACACTGCTCAGTAACTATCGCACAACATTTGAGTTCAATATCTGTAAAATTGGCTGAGTTGTAGCCAGTTTTGTGTTTGCTATGGTCAGTTTGCTGTGACTGGGTTGAGTCCAAAAGTTTATCCATTGGAGATGCACTCCTTCCGAGAGTTTGATAAAAATTTGTTGCGTTATTCAAAATATATTTTGCCAACAGTACAGACAAAAAAATAAAAAATAAAAAACACACACACACACATACAGACATTGGCAGCCTGGTGAGCAAGAAAACATTTGGAATAAAAATAATTTGTTTCGACATTAAAATATGAGACTTAAATTCAGATTTTTATTATCTCAGTTCAAACAGTTTTCTTTGTTCTTATGGAATCATCATCATCATCCATCACTCCCTATTCCAAATAAAACGTCAAAATCCCAGGCAATGCTCCTCAGATATATACCATCTCCACTAAAAGAACCAAATACTGTACAATGAGAAAGCACGACTGAACTGGCTCGTCTGCCTCAACTACGATGATCATGAAAAACAAGAGGACAAATCTGAGCTGACCAAACAGCTTACTGCTTGTTAGAAGAACTTCCAATAGGAACAAAAGACTACAGCACAGTCCCCAACCCAGTCTGTCCAATCCAGCTGGTTTTCAAATTGCAGCCCCATGGTAACAGAAGCGTAGCTATTCACAGCTTCACAATAATGAGGATATTTAATACTGCAGCTGGCGCGCTTCATGTCAAATGAATGAGGCGTTAGTTTTCATCCCAACCACGGATAAGGAGATCGTTTGCTTTACTATATTGTTACAGAGGCATTGGGATGAAAAGCAAGAAAGAAAAGAACCAACAAGGCAACAGTCAGAACTTCTGCAATTGTCTTGACGAACAAAATCAGAGTTCAAAAAAGAATAAAAGACAAATATTAAAATATGTTGTTGGTTAAGTCAGGTCATCTGGATGGAATTTTTGTTGTTGTTGAAGCATGTACTGTAGTCTTTTTCAGTCCAAGACTGAATCTAAGACTGAAGCATTCTTTTAAATAAAAGACGAAACGCTTCAACAAAGAAGGATCCATCCAGATGACCGGACTTAACCTAGTTAGATTTATCTATCCATCAGGACATGTTTGTTCTCATTTTAATCTCATCAGCATTATTTATAAACAAAATAATAGTCTGGTGTGGAAAGAAAACAACTGACAACATATTAATATTTAAAAACAGAGTTTGCTTTTCTCAAGGGCATCAAATCAGCTCAACCATCTACGCTCGCTGTAAAGTTATGAGACCAAGTACTATTTTTGATCTACTGTGTACAAGTCCAGCTGCAAGAGACAGGAGACGTCAAAACAAGGTGTTCACAGAGTTAGCTGCGAACCACATACACAGTGACAAAGAGAAATCCTGATTTGTCACATCTTAAATACGATAAGACACATGGAAAGCCTTTTAAATGGCACATACTGTGTATAAAAACTAAAATCTACAAGTAGATCTGAGACATTCCAAATAATTACTGTAAATATAAAATCTAATTTGGCACCTTGAAAGTGAAGATGACTTAATAATAATCATGAAAATATCTTAGCTAGCTCCCTTCTTTCTGTGGATGAGTTTTTTTTTTCCAACATGTCACATTTCAGAAAAAAAACAACTTTAAGACAAGTTTCAACAATAAACTGAGGGTCGACAGTCCTGTAGTGTATGCATAATCCCTTGGTGACTCTTTTTATGATAAGGCATCGTTATTAGTTCTCATAAATATTCATAATCTTCTGTCACAACTTTTAATTTAAAAAAATAAAAAAATAAAAAAAAATCTCAATTTGTATGCATCCTTTATGATTATCTTATTATTGACTTGTTGTCCACAGTTATCATTCTTTGTTAAAATCAGGTCTCTCTTGTAAATGAGTCCCGTGGCTCAATGGGATGAACCTGTATAAATAAAGGTTGAATGAAAACTCCTCGCCCAAACCCTTCAAGTTCAGCAGCTTCAGTCCAGCGCTGAGGGCAGTTGGCGGAGTATGCAGAATGAAAGTAGAAGGGGATAGTTCTCAGAGGTTTACAAAGAGATTAAAACTGTTTTGTGGATTATACGGTGTGTTAATCTGACTAGACTCAATCAGGTCACTTGGTGAGGTAACAACACTGTGGGAAAGGTGAAAATCCTTCAGCATGAAGCATACCTTATCTACTTGGGCATGTCCTCAGTACGGTAAATAAAATAAGACTTCATTTTTTCTCTGTTCACTAGGCAATTTTTTTTAAAAAGGATTGGCCGCTTTTGTTTTCAAGGAAATCTGCAACCATTTTACAGAACACACAACTCAGTGTTGTTGTTGCAACAAAACAATAAATGTACCCACATGCCTCAAAGCCCTTCCTATTACTAGTGTAATGTTGACTGTAAATCAGTAAAGTTTGCATCTGGAAAGAAAGCACCGGTCTGTCCTTGTAACAACCCTTTCAATTTAACTTTGCTATCTCATTAGAAACTCAAATAGGACTAAATCCATTGACACTGACAAGCTGTCTCCCCTCAAGGTTGAAAAACAATTACTGTAATATCCAAATCCACACACACCAGACTCCTGGCATCGAGTCTCAAACAAATATTTAAGATATCTAAAGTCCACTTGTGCTGCATTCTGTCACATTTCAAACCAGTTTCTAAACGTGTAGTTTTAAAACAGAAATCTAAGCTCTGCTTTAGATTTTCAATTGCTTTGCATCCGATTCTAGCAGCCCATTTTAAATACATTGTTATATTAAGACTAGTTTGACTAATTGGCCACAATTAATGAAAAAGGTCAGTGTGTAAAAAGAGCTTTCAGGTGAGTTTTAGGAAAACAGTGAGAGCAAATCAGTTTACAAATACAGTATTGTATCCCAAGATAAAATTAAAATTATTTTAGCATGTTATCAGGCATCACTGACAGGATTCAAAGTCTCATCACATAAAGGACAAGGCTGAATGCTGTAATAAATCTCCAGTCCCTCAAGACAGCAACGCAATAAAAATTAGAACTAAAGTTTATGACAGAATCCAAGGAGAGTCACACTTTACCACACACAGAACATGTTTGATAAAGATGCAGGAACACATAATCCGAGTTACCGTAATCTTAGACAGACTGAAGTAAACCATTCTCTGATCTGACAGGAAATCTTAAAGGTGGAGTCTGCAGTTTCTGTAGAACATCAGCACTTAGAAAAAATTTCAACAAGCAAAGCATTCTGATCCCTCCCCCTCAGAGCCATATATGGCACTGCCCCCTTGTGGTCTGTTAAAATTCAAATTCAAGCTCTGTTTTTATTGGCTGATTCGAATTCAAGCTCGGTTTTTATTGGCTGGTTACAAACTTTGTTTTTATTGGCTGGAAAATGGCGGGTCACTTTTTCTTTTTAGAAATGCTTATTTACCACCTGGAGAAGCAAGGGGACAATATTTTTTTTTAGTTTTTTTCAGAGATTACCTCTCTAACATCAATCTAGTGACAGAGTGAAGAAATTTGTTAAAAATATATTGTTAGAAAAGTTACATATAGCAGCTTTAAGACTACAGAAAATGGAAGGAGCAATAACCATTAAGCTTGTCAACAAGTGTGTAGTACAAAATCCAGCATTATAAATGCTAAATTATACATTTAGTTTTTTAAATGCTGCTTATACTTGTGCTGATCTGTTTTCTTGTTGCTGTGTTCATTTGTGACCATCTGCTCATACAGACTCATGTTCGTGCTGCTGTTTATAATGATGTTTTTCTACTACATTAGGGCTTAGTGTATTACTAGTTGATGTTTTTCTTAGTTAATCCTAGATGTTATTACTGTTTTTCTCTTGCATTTGTTGTTGGATGTAACTGGGACCCTGTGTACATAATCTCGTTTTCATCACATGTACCACATGCGGTGCAAATGACAATAAAGACTCTCTGACTCTGATACAGTACAACAGTCTCCTTTATAGGACAGACATTTAGTATTTTGACAGGACAGGAAGATGGAGCGACTCAGGAAAAAACGTTTACACAAACATTTTTTTTCCTTTTCCATAGTAATTCATTAAGTTTTAAGAATCAAAACACACCTAAATAAAACAGAACAGTGGTCAGCATAGTCTTAAAATGTTGAAATTTCCTAATAAATGTACACATATTTGGTGTTAATTAATGTCAGGTTGTTTTAGAAAAATTATACCCCTAGTTGTTTTAGAAAAATTATACCCCTAGTTGTTTTAGAAAAATTATACCCCTAGTTGTTTTAGAAAAATTATACCCCTAGTGTACAGGTGGGCGACACGGTGGCGCAGTTGGTAGAGCGGTTGGCTCTCAGTGAGAGGGTTGCAAGATCGAATCCCAGCCGGGGACCTTTCTGGGTGGGGTTTGCATGCTATTTCCGTGCACAAGTTTTCTCTGGGTACTCTGGTTTCCTCCCACATAACAAAAACATGCATGTTAGGCTGATTGGTAAATTAATTGTTCCTAGGTGTGGAAGATTGTCTCGTTCGTCTCCATGTGTCCCTGTGATGGACTTGCGTCCTGTCCAGGGTGCACTCCACCTCACGCACAGTGCTCGCTGGATATGGGCACCAGTGACCCCCATGACACGAAAAGGGAAAAAATGGGTAAAGATAATGGATGGATGAGATATTTAAAGCTCTTATTTCATGTAATTGTGATGATTATAGCTTACAAATAATGAAAAAAAAAAAAAACTCGCTATGGCAGTGGTCCCCAAACTGCGGCCCGCGGGCCGGATGTGGCTCTTCTCCACATTTGGTCCGGCCCCCAGAACAATACCAGAGAACATTTAGATTTTTTTTCATATGTGTATTTGTATTTGATAATAAAGTTGGACGTTTGCAATAAAATGTTCCTTAGTTATGAACTATTTTGAACTATTGTTCCACATTTAATTTATCGTGTCAACGTTTGGGGAAAAACTCTGACACATCCAAAACGTGACATTCTGTTCCACCCTTTTGCGGTCTGCCCCCCTATCTGGCAACCCTCAGAAAAAAAATCCTAAACCCGCCCCTCTCAAAGACAGAACTGAATAATGGTGAAAAGATTAGGTAAGAAAAAAATTGATTCAGAAGTATTGAACGCCTTTTTTGATTTTATCATGTCCTGGACGACTGAGAATCTTCACCAGCTTAAGCTGCAGTGGACAAATGATTATTTTTTTGTTCAATGCAAAGAAAAGGCTGTCCGTCTCATCTGTAAAGAGGCGGTGGCGGTATTCAAAGAATACAATCTGCGGCGACACTATGAATCCCGTCACAAAGACAAGTATGATAGCTTGCGTGGCCTAACATGCTAACGCGGAGGGGCTAACGCTAATGCGCGCAGCCTTTTGGATGGACACCGCAGAGAAACGGCTCCCAGTAAGTTATTCACTACTAACTATTTATTATTGTTCCAACATCTGTGAAGAACCCAGAAGGGTTATTTGATTGGGCTTTCTGGAAAACAATACATGTTTACATTTAGGCACTCCTGCAATCGTCACACTTTTTCCTGTTACAAACTGACTCCGGCCCCTCACCAAAGGGAAAAAATATGTGGCCCTCACAGGTAAAAGTTTGGGGACCCCCTGATCTATGGGAAACATGATGTCACACCCTATTCAGCTGATTAACTCCTCGACAAGAGCTACAAATGTCTCATTCCTAAAGTCCAGCCACTCCTGAACCAGAGACAACATCAGAAGTGTCTTACCTGGCTGAGAAGAACAAGAACTGGACTGTTGCTCTGTGGGCCAATGTGCTCTTTTCAGATTAAAGCAATTTTTGCATGTAATTTGGAAATCAAGGTCCCAGAGTCTGGAGGAAGTGTGAAAAGACCCAGAATCCACGTTGCTTGGAGTCCAGTGTGAAGTTTCCACAGTCAGTGATGGTTTGGGGTGCCATGCCATCTGCTGGTGTTGGTCCACTGGGTTTTCTGAAGTCCAGAATCTACCAGGACATTTTAGAGCACGTCATGCTTCCTTCTGCTGACGAGCTTTATGGAAATGCTGATTTCATTTTCCAGCAGGACGTGGCACCTTCCCACACTGCCAAAGGTACCAAAAGCTGGCTATATAATATTCTAATCTTCTGAGACACTGAATAGAATTATTTTCCTTATTTATACACCATAATCATCAACACAACCAAAATAAATAAAGGCTTGAAATATTTAACTATGTGTAATTACTACATTTCCACTTTCTGGAATGATAGACCCCTCACCCCCACCCAAAAAAAAAAAAAAATTTTTTTCTTGATATTCAATTTTTTTTTTAGATGCACATACCTGCACAAATCAGCAAAAACCTGAAAGTTCAGTTTTTTCATCTTCTTCTCGCTGAGCCAGTAGCCAAGCCTGCGACCTTTTAGGAAAGTCTGCATGTCTTCTGAGCTCCTGTGTCCCTTGTTGAACGCAAACAATCCGACTGGAGGCTCAACCTGAACAGGAGAAAAGCAGGAACTCGTCAAAACATCTGTCACAACAGCAACAAAAACACATTAAGTAAAGCTTCCTGGCTTGTGAAACGTCACCTCCACAGCCAGAAGTGACGCTTTAATTCATGTTTCCTTAAAAGTCTTCACACTCATTGTTGGAGTTAATCCGTTTTAAAAAAGCGATTTTAAATTATGCCATGTTGTTCAGCATCAGAGCAGCCCTCGCACGCGCTGACTACCTTGCTAACACCAACAGCTAACGTTAGCTGGCTAACTGTAATGACAACACAACTAACGACATGAAAACAAATTAAATTAAAGCCAATATTAACGCTATATCTATAACTAAATAAATCGTGCTAGCGACCACTTATCAAGTATAAAATTTAAAAAAAAAGCAACAGATATAAACTACTTAGCTGGAAGTGAGAGAGGCTACAGCTAACTAACCTGGTAGTTTTAGCACCCGGTTATCCGTGTCCTCTTTCAAAGCTAACTGGGACAGCGTCCCATTTTCAGTCCGTCCACAGGAGGATACAGCACCGAAGTGACAGATGACAGCTACCGCCGGACCCAGATGTTCCTGCTGTTTCTCTGTCACGCTCTGAGCTCAAACTGTGTGACTGCACACACCCAGGATCCTGGAGACTGATGCTGCGTTCACCTGCCCCTCGGAAATTATATGAACTCTGCCCGTGCAACCGCGCTCCGCTCGTTTCCGATAATGATTAACGCTCCCGTTTATCTTATCGATTTGTCATTCCACGATAAAATTGAAGTACAATGATAACATTTAAAACAATACACACATTTTATTTTGCATACAAGATACAAACCGTATTTAATAGACGTAATGCAGAAAACGCAGCTACGACTAGCGGGAAAGTGAACGTCTCACCAGTGGCTGTGGTTGTTTTTCAACTACAGTACAGTACAGTAACAGGGATTAAATATTCCCTGTTTTATCCTTTCAATTCATTTAATCGTTTATTTACTCAGACACTATAGTTCCGACTGAACAATTGTCGGTTTATTTTACATAAAGTTTTGCACAAAATACATGGATCTGTAATGTTCAACTGTGCTGCAGCCTGCATGCGAGTACTGACGGAAAATGTTCCTTTATCTGTGGTCAGGGATTGATTTTAGGTGGAACATGTAACAACAGCGTCCCCTGCTGGTCAAACACGTGTACAACCGAAATTTTACTAAAATACAAAAACGAATCAATCAAACCGATTCATTGTTAACGATTCAAAAAAATGCAACATTTATCTTAAAAACAAAATTAGATAAAAAAAAATGCACACCAGCTAAGAGGCAGATGAAAGAACTACATTTCATATTTTTGCCTATTTAATTTATCTTTATCAGCATAAAAGGTTTGTACACTTTCTT
>JBBPBX010000301.1:16462-54149 GCA_038048925.1 Garcialebias charrua
GTCAAAGTCAAAGTCAAAGTCAACTTTATTGTCAGAACTGCAATATGTACAGGACATACACAGGATTGAAATTGCGTTTCTCTCAGTCCCTCGGTGCAACAGTAACCATTTAAACACTAAAACATTTAATAAACATAAGCATAAAATAGTAAAAGTGTAACATTGTCCTGAGTTTTTGCATAGTAGTATAAAAGTATGAAAATTTACACCAACACTAAAACTAAAACTAAAACACTAAACATTTAATGAACATAAGCATAAAATTAAATAATAAAAGTGTAATACTGTCCTGAGTTTTTGCATAGTAGTATAAAAAAATATAAAAAGTATATCTATAAAATAAACTGAAGGTTCTAGCATTGACATTTGCAAAGAGTGGCAAAGCAGCATATGAGTTAATGTACACAGTATATGTATGAGGTAGTAGTTGATGTTGGTATAGAGGCAAAGTGGCATATGCAGTAAGTCAAAAAGGCGTTCAATTCAAGATCAACTGGTCCAGTTGATCTTGAATTGAACGCCTTTTTGATTTATCATGTCCTGGACGACTGAGAATCTTCACCAGCATATGCAGTAAGGCACATTGGGCATCCTTAAATAAGGCTAGTCAGAGAATACTGTATATGTATCAGCAGTGGTGTAGATATAAAAGTAGTGTAAATGTAAACAGTAGTAATAAATGTAAACAGTAGTAATAAATGTAAACATTGAATGTAAACAGTAGTATGTAAACAGTGAATGTAAACAGTAGTATGACTATAGGCAGTGATGTAATACAGACATTAGTGCAAATAATATATAATATATAATATAAAATATATAATACTGGTTGGCTAGAAATTTGACGGAAAACCGGAAGTTCCCCACAGTCTGTCTAGCTCTCTGCTGTGGTAAGTCATACAGTCCGGTTATTTTACAAAAGTATCATAAAGTACAGTATGCTACAAAGTTAATGTGAAATTTATCGTAATATACACAGTTTATTGTAATATACACAGTGTAATATACACAGTTATGTATCAACATTGTGTTGATAAAAAGTTATCAACTTTTTTTATCAACCAATAATGAATATGCTATCAATAATTTGATTTTATTGGCTAAACATCATGTTCATAAATGTCGTTTTTTCCAATGTAAACCTAATGTGAACCACTGGAAGAATGAGCTAAAGTCCTATGCAAAAGCTACATTGTGCTACATTGTGCACAAACCAACATTGTGTTGATACATAACCGTTGATACATGTTTGGTTTTATATGAGTTGCTCATGAGATAATAAATTCATAAATGCTACTTTTTCTTTACAGTAGATGGCTATACCAGTGGAGGAGCTAACTACATGTTTGTGCTGTGAACCACTCATTTAGCATGTGTTATATAAAATGTTCAGAGTTAAGTCCGTTACATTAACGGCCATACTGTATATTGTACTGTGCAATGGTTGTTCGTTGCCATGACGACACAACGTGAACTGCTATGTTTTCCAGCCCCCGATGAGGGGGCCCTAAAGCGCTTCACAGTACCAACCATCCACCCATTCATACACACATTCATACACCGGTAGCGGTAGACTGCCATGCAAGGCGCCAACCAGTCCTACCGGGAGCAACTCGGGGTTAAGTGTCTTGCCCAGGGACACAACGAGGTATGCCGTGACCGGGGATTGAACCCGGGACCTTCCGGTCCTGAGCCGGCTGCCCTGCCTCTACACCATCTCGGCCCCAGGGTGCTGTAGAACAATGTATAAAACATTTATAAAAACAAGATGTTAAGCTAAAATAGGGTTAAAACCAGATTGCATTAAATCCATGTTAATGTTAAAACCACTATATGATCACATGTTAAAAAGAGTATTGTCTGAAACTGTTCTAAGTAATTAATACTTAAGGTGTTTACTTCTTGGTGCATGGGGGAAACAGTTTGCTGGAAGTCCTATGACTGATGAAGCCCTCCAGATAGAGGGTGAAACGTTTCTATAAAAAAAGAAACTCCAGATGACCTGACTGAGAAGTATTGGATTTGGTACCTGGATTATTGAGCATGAACTTTCTTGTTCTAAGAAAAGTTCCACACAGTCTGTCTAGCTCTCTGCTGTGATGGCTATACCAGTGGAGGAGCTAACTACATGTTGTTTGTGCTGTGAACCACTCATTTGGCAGTAAAGTACCACTTCATCCAATCTACTGGCCTCTGAGTGATTATGACAGGACGGGTCCACAACTGTTACACATACCAACCGTATAACATGAAATGACACCATTATTACTATCTACTTGTGTCAGTTTTGTAGTAAAGTCGTTTTTTTGTTGTTAAAAAAAAAACTGACTTGTTTGTGGAGAAAATAAGTTGTTGATCAAATGCCATCATGAAATTTAATAAATCACGTGTCAAATATTTCATGTAAACCCAATCCAAAGCCAATTTAGAGTATTTATGAAATCATTTTTGAACAATAAGAACCCTTCTTTTATAATTAGCATTAACTCTACATTAAACTAACCTGGATAATTAATTAGCAGGTGTTTTTTAGACAAGTTCAGCAGTAAGATTCATGGTTATGGTCAGCCTGTAAACATTTCCTTATTTGAAGGTAAAGTGTTATGCTAACTGTGTGAACACTGATCGTCATTAATACAATTATACAATTATTAACATAACCTTGAGTTATTTAACCAGGCAAATCCCATTGAGATCACAGAGTCTGAAGGCAGACTAACATGCATGTGTTGAGTCTGTGGGAGGAAACTGGAGTACCCAGAGGTCCTTTCTGCACCAGCTCTCCAGGTGTTCCACCTCCTGCCTGTAGCTGGACTCATCATTGATTGTGATGCATCCCATCACCGCTCTATCATCTGCAAACTTTACAACATGTCAGCCTGGATGGGTAGGTGCCTGTTCTTCTCTAACCGAGAAGAACATGCAAACTCCACACAGAAAGACCCCAGGTCCAACCAGGGATTGAACCCAGGACCTTCTTGCTGTGAGTGCTAACCACTGAGCCATTGTGCTGCCAATGCCTTGATAATTTTTAGCTCTGCTATTTTTGTGAGCCATTTACTACTTTTTAGCTAATCTTTTGCCTCATTTGATTTTTAGCTAACATGCAGCTAGCTTTTAGCTACATTTTGCTTATTTTAGCTACCCCTTTAGTTACCTTTTCTTCTTTAGCTTTTAGCTTGTGTTTTGCTACTTTTAGCTAACCCTTTGTTACTTTTAACTTCTAGATAACCTTTTTCTACATTTAGTTTTTAACAATTTTTTTAGCTTCAAGCAACATTTTGCTTTTAGCTAGCATTTAGCTTAGCTAGTAGTTACTTTTTCTTCTTTAGAATTTAGCTTGTGCTTTGCAACTTTTAGCTAACCTTTTGTTACCTTTAACTTTATAACTAGCCTGTTTCTACTTTTAGCTTTTAACTAACTTTCAGCTTCACAATAACAATTAGTTTTAGCTAGCATTTTGCAACTTTTAGCTAATCTTTTGCCTCATTTGACTTTTAGCTAAAATGCAGCTAGCTTTTAGCTACATTTTGCTTATTTTAGCTACATTTTCTTCTTTAGCTTTTAGCTTGTGTTTTGCTACTTTTAGCTAACCCTTTGTTACTTTTAACTTCTAGATAACCTTTTTCTACTTTTAGTTACACACTAACATTTAGTTTTAGCTGCATTTTGCAACTTTTAGCTACTCTTAACATGTAGCTGCTTTTTCAGAACTCACCAAATTAAAAACAACTGTAAATTCTGTAGTTAATTGTAAATATATGTTGTACAAAAGCTACTACTACAATATACAAAGACAAAAACAAAATGTATTTACCTTCAACATTTTCGTAACGTGACGTCACTTCCTCCACGCGGTCCCGGCTTAAACTCCCGCCACAGGAACCGCAGCGCGGTGATTCGTCAACAGTATTGTTTAGCCTCTTACCGAGCTGATCCACCGTGTTTCTTCCTCTCACAGAAACATGGCAGCGAACAGGCCGAACCCGGAGGCAGACGAGGCTCTGATGATGACCGACGAGGAGCTGGAGCAGGCTCTGTGCGTGCTGGCTGGAAGCGATGCAGAAAACTGCTCCTATTCTCGGGTAAGGAACTCCTGCACCGCGTCACTGCGCCTCCTTTGTTGCTGGGTTCAGACATAAATACTCACTGCGCGCACTTTTTCATGCTTTTGTGCTTGCATTGTAGCTAAAATAAGACTTATGGTGAAATATGTGAAAATCTTCACCTATTTGCGTTTTGTTTTGTGCTCATCGTTGCAGGGTTATGTGAAGAGGCAGGCGGTGTTTGCCTGCAGCACCTGCACTCCCAGTGCTGCAGAGCCTGCTGGGGTTTGTCTGGCCTGCGCCAATAAATGCCATGATGGGCACGAGATCTTTGAACTCTACACCAAAAGGTACAAGTCTGCATCGGGCGACGGGTGTCATCTGATTTAATGTTTGGCTTGGTAAAGGGTCATCCAAATATACTGAGCAGTACAAAATCTTGCTCGATCAAAGTTTAAATATGCTTTGTGGTATGCATTCTTTCAGTCATTATTGTGAATTCGAGAATTAATTGTGCTGAGCTCAATAAAAAATACTGCCTGTGCCCTCTAGATTCCCCATATAGCAGTATTTTTTAAACAAATCTTCACAAATTCTGTAATGGCTTTAGATTTTATCGTGTCCCCCCCAGAGGTGCCCCTGTTCTGTGTTTTGTATCAACATTAAGATAAGTCCTTTGTTTTATTTGCTAACTAAATGTTTTTGTCTTGCAGAAATTTTCGCTGTGATTGTGGAAATGCCAAGTTTGGCGGTTTCCAGTGCCAGCTCATCCCGGTGAGCTCACCAAATCTACATTTGCAATCCCCGTGTGTGCAAACTTCACCTTGTATCCGCTAGGGATCAACGATTTTGGAAAATAATCTAATTGCAATGTTTTTTTCTATAAATTGCAATTGCGATTTAAAACACGATTTAAAAAAGATATTTTCTCAAGTACTGTATTTTTCAACAAACAGAAGCAATAAATCAATCTGTTTTATAATAAACAATGTCAGATTTATACAGATATTACAATAAAGCAAACAAATCCAATGCCTTTTCTTTTCACCATTTCTATTTTTTCTTGTTTCATAAACATAATAGTAAACATGTTGAGTGAACTTCCTAACTACTGTCTGAACTTCACATGA
Organism: Garcialebias charrua; assembly: GCA_038048925.1. Classification (NCBI taxonomy): domain Eukaryota; kingdom Metazoa; phylum Chordata; class Actinopteri; order Cyprinodontiformes; family Rivulidae; genus Garcialebias; species Garcialebias charrua. Next base: position 21,639 of record JBBPBX010000301.1, read on the forward strand.
CAGTTAATAAATATTAAAAATTAGATATAAAAAAATTACTGTTTGAAGTTCAAACAGTTCGGTCAGTGATCCCTGTCGGCTGATACTTTGCTTACTTGAAGTTGAAGCACTGCTTGTTGTCATTCTAGCCATGCAACCATCGTAAATGTCTTTGTGGTGTTTTTTTAAGTGTTGATAAAGATTTGTGTCACGTGACCAGTGAAATTGCAGCCTTCGCGATTAGAAAATCTAATTTCATCATATTGCGATATTATTGCAAATGCAATTAATTGTTCAGCCCTAGTATCCGCATGTTTTTTCAGGCTAAAGACGAGAACGTTAAGAATCGTTACAACCACAACTTTGGCGGCCGCTACTGCACATGTGACCGTCCATACCCAGACGCAGATGAGCAGGTTATTCCCTTAGCGTCGCGCAGATTTGGATAAAATTCCCAGTTTTCAGTTTGTATCATCACCTAATGGAAAAGTGTTCCAACAGGATGACGACGAAATGATTCAGTGCATCGTCTGTGAGGATTGGTTTCACAGCAGGGTAAGTGTGAGGATTCATGCTCCCTGCTTTAAATGTAATTTAAATTTAATCGCCTCTACAAGGTTTCTGCTTTTTGTTTTCAACAGCACTTGGGCTGTGCTGTGGCTGAACCAGAGGAGCTGCAAGAGATGATCTGTGAGGCCTGCATGAACAAAGCTCCTTTCTTGTGGACGTACGCCGCTCACCTCACAGGTAACCACTTTTAAGATGTTAGTTTAATCCCGCTCTTTGACACACAGCTGAATATGTACGGCTGTGTCCTTCAGTGCCTCCTGTGATCAACGTCAGTCACTCCGAGGAGGATGCAGAGGTCAACGTTGAGGAAACTGAGGAACATCAACGCAGGGAGGAGGAACCAACCGCTAGTGATGAGCAAATAAAGGTGAGAAATAATAATTAGCCTGCAGGATTCAGGTACATTAGTTTTAAACTGAATACAAACATATGTGACTTGTTTGTTCATACAGAATTTGAACACAATGATTTATTTGTATGACAATGGTTTCTGCTTTTGACATTTTTCCACTTCAATGAACTCAATGGGAGCAAAAGGCACAAATGCAGCACTGGTTTTTGCCACGAGGTGGCGCCAAAGGGTAGGAAGCAGATTTGGCTTTAGAGGAGTTTCCAGCTTCTGTTTGTGTGCGCATTTAGTTTCCTCTGGGTAATTAGAGAAGTGACCCATGAGGCTCTGCTTCTCTACCTCTGTAGACGGCCTCTGCCAAGCTCCAGAGCTTACAGTAAACTGGAGATTTTCATCATCCAGCCGTCGCATTGTGTCAAGTCGTCTGGAGACTTCCTCACATCTACTACTGTGTTATGAAAATGTACAGCTGTTGAGTGTCTGGTGCCAAAATTTAGTCTTTTTTAAAAAAAAATAATTTGCACCATAGGAAGTGGAGAACAGGTGTTCCCCAGGCAAACGAACTCACGGGGGAATGACGAGCGGCTCTTTAAGGGGCACAAGTGGAAGTGTGGAGTGCAGGCTGAAGGAGCTGCAGGCGCATGGGTTAGCCAGGCTGAGACAGGGAGCAGTGTTCTGGCCCGAAGGTTGGCGCTCGGACCTTTGCACCTGCACGAGCTGCAAGGTAGGCTGACACACATCCTTGATCCTTGTGTATGAGTATCTTCGAAGGTAATACACATCACCTGTGTCTGCAGAAGGTTTATGTGGCTACAGAAGTTCAGTTTCTCCTGGACCAATCAGACACTGTTCTGGCCTACGAGAAGAGAGGATTGGAGACGCCGTTTGGGCAGCACCCACTGATGGCACTGATAAACTCGATGGACCGTGTGCAGCAGCTGGAGGTCATTTACGGTGAGGATGGGAAGGGCAGGAAGGAAGAAATCAAGACTGGTGCTCTTCCTCAGATGCAATCATGTAAACCTGAACAAAAACAGAGCCTCAGCGCACTAAAACAACCGTTTTCTTCCAGGTATCAATGAGCTGATGGCTGCGATCAGGGAGTTTTTCGAACAGTGCGCGTCTGGAAGAAAGGTAGGAAACGATTGTTGCCGAGTCACGTTTTACTGGACTTGGTTTTTCACATCCAAACTGAGTCTTTCTCTGTGTCCAGACTGTCACAGTTGGAGCCATACATGAACTTTTTGAAGAACTGCGAGAAAGAAAAAGACGCAGAACCAATCCAGGATATGAGCAATGAAAGTTCTACTCCGCTGCCATCATACGGTGCTGAGTTTTTAGCTGAATACGTTTGTATGAAGCTTGGAACCGTTGCCCACAGTACTGATTTGTTTTGTTCGGGTATTAGGATTATAATTTTTACGCCTTTCTGAAATGCAACTTGAAACATTTGCAGATATTGCACATTGAACCTTTTTTTATTAACAGAAGCGATTTGTTTCTGCACAAGATGTCTTCAAGTTCGTTCCCTTTCAATGCTCGCAAGATGTCATTGTTCATGATTGTAATTAAAACTTGTTTTAGTTAAAGTTAAAGCTTTTGTTTGATGTTTGCTGTTAGTTTAAACTGAACTGGCGTGCTGTGGCCTTTGAAAGTGGAAAAATGCAAATAAAACTAGAATTTTTTTGTTGTTGCAAAAATGCAGTGTGAATGACTTTACTGGAATTTGCTGAGAAAGCTGTACTTGAAATATTAAAATGAGTAGAAGACAAAAATAGAGGTCAAGTACATTAAAGCTAATGTTAACCATTTTTGAAGTAACTGACGGTGCATTTCTATGGGGATTTTTTTGTAAAGTTTAAAAGTAAAAAAAACAACAAGTGGACAGCCATCTGAATGAGCCGAGTGGTATACTGTATACCGGTATATATAAAAAAAAAAAACAGTACGCAGAAATAGATTGCAAAAAATAAACAGAAAAACAAACAGTTTATTTTGAAGATGCCAAAGTTGACCACTGTTATGCACCTTTTGAGGCGACAGTAGAAAAATAGATTAAGTGAAACTAAATGCAACTTAGTATAGATCTACAAACACCGTTTCTATATCATACAAGTACAATGTACTTGATACAATTCATCACAAGCAGTCGCACGTTTCAGGTGGTTCATTTTTTCCCCAAACGTCGCCAAGTAACACTATGTACAGGAAACGAGCTACATGAGATTTCAAAGAACTACTTGATGCATGCTGGTAGAAAAGAGCTTGCATAGACATCAAAGTCACTGATCCAATAAAAGCCCAGCCGTGGGCAGGGGAAGGCACTGACTTCTCTACAGCAAAGAGCAAAACAAGGACTTTGACTCAATGGAACATTGTCCTGGAAAATAATAAAAACAAGAGCTACCCAACATGAATATGGGGAGGAATCTGAGTTTTGCATTTTTCCCCCCATGAAGCAACAAAGATGGGGGCGGGGGGAAAGATTTTTCTGCTTGGCAAACTCATCAAATGCAAAGCAGAGAGTAATATCTTGATATCCACATGTTGCACTTAAAAACGATTGAATCAGCTCTACAACACATTACCTACAATATAAAAGAAAAAAAAAATGCTCTCAATGTATAACATTTAACAAAGGATTCTGAAACACAATCTGTTTTGTACCACATTACTAGTGAGACTTCATGACAAAGACAAGTACACAGTGCTGTCCACTACAGTTAAAAACATAGACCTTCAACAACCACTAAAATGTGATAAAAACCGTTAAAAATTCATCAGAACGTGTGGAGCTAAATTCATTATATACAATTTCCATTGGATATGTGCAAGCAATCGCCGACTTCTCCCCGGCGTAGGTTATCTTTTGTTCAAAATTCATTTGTTCTTCCCTTCTGTTAACACCCAGATGGCTCCAACAGTGCAAAGATACTTGTGAGGTTTTATACCAGCTCTCAGCTGTAATAGGCTTGTGTGTGTGGACTTGTAGGCTTTTTGGAGCTACAGCTGGTCTCAAAACAATATATGTAACAGTATCAGCGCTGTGTATGCATATCTATCTCTCATGAGGGGGAAACATGGAGGTCCGATTTATGCATATTGTATTACGATTTAGTAAAATCGACCTTTAATGTATTTGCAGTGAAAATATAAGAGTTAAAAGATATGAAACATTTAAATGAATAAAAGTGGCTAAAACTGAATAATCTAAGCACTTGTTAAGGCTTTAGACTTGGTTACTTGATGCTAAACATAACAGGGAACTTTCATACAACCACTGCACTCTGTGCCAGACTGGTTACTATCCTCAGACTCTGATATGTACAAAGAAGACCCGACTACAAATGGGAGTGTACAGTACTGAGATTGTCTAAACACCTGTGTGCATTAACGCTATCCTTGCACACAGAAACAAACACAAAAACACACACCTGCTTCAGCTGCTAGTCCCAGCAAGCCGTTTGATAGCTGTACGTCAGTCATCGCGGCACACTTATATTTTCCGCTGTAGTAATGAATCCACCTGTGACTCTTTTGCTTCTGGTGGCCCCACCCAGCTGAAAACACCAGGCCTTTACAAAAAGGCTGATCGGACTCTGTTACTAGGAAATAATGAGCTCTGATGACCTACTTCCCATTAAATGTAACTCCTATTTTGTGTGTCAAAGTCTCGGTTCACTACATCAATTGTGAAAACGCAGGGCCAGGAGAGAGAAGATACTCAGGTGGGTTTTCATGGACATGCTACGAGAAGAAATGAAAACACGATAAGGAGCAAAAGAACATGTTCTGACATATTTACATATGATGTTATCACAATACTTTGTCCTTGGTTGTGACGTTATACAGCTGCATAAACAGATTCTTATCCACTGGTCCTCCCGTTGTCTGCAAGAGACAACAGGGTCCGCCAATGAAGTCTTTGTTCAGGCATGAGTTCATAACTGAGCAATAAAAATGGTGAGACCACTTCATGCAGACTTCATACACCACAGAGCCAACATCCCTCTTCAGAATCGAAATCAAGAGATTATTCCATCATATAAAAACGCTCAAACATCCTGGAAACCTGCAGGCCTGGCCACACTTGCAGCAAAAGCAAACCAACTTACTCTTTCCATACTGACTGTGTGATGGATAGCATAGTGTGATAGAGGTAGGACAAAAGGTTAGAATCTATAAATAGCAACATCTACAACCCCTTTTCCCTGCTCCTCTCAAACACATACACACACACAGGCACACGTTTAGTGCTTTGCCGTCCGTTTTGTTGAACAACCACTCATGTTTTTCCCTTTCTTAACTCAAACCCCATGGTCCTGAACTGGGGTTAAAGTGCTGATTTTTTATAATGGTAGTCGGGTTTGCTGGGCGACCTGCGGTCTCTGACAAGATCTTCGCTGACACTGTTTCTGTGGGGCTGCTGGAGGGACACTGGACCTGACGATTCCCCACCTAAAACCATTTCTTCTGGAGCATCTCTCGGTCCTATGTGCCTCTCTTCATAGCTGTTCATATTTCCACTGGGGGACCGTAAATGGCCTAATCCATGAGTCAGGTCTGTCTCATTTGGTCGCCCCTTAGGGAACTGTCCCATCCTGGACTGAGGCCCAGAGGGGCTGGCAAGGACTCCCTCATGCCGCTGGGATTTTATACTGAGAACATCCAGTCTTAGAGGGTCGGGAGCAGACCGTCCTAGTGTGTGGCTGTGGGGCTGACAGTCAGAAACATAAGGAGGGGGATATGACCCGGATGGGTTGCAGCTGTGGCTGTAAAGATCTGGTCCTGGAAATGTGGCCAGAGGGTGAGAGGAAGTTGGTGTTGCAGGTCGACAGGAGAAATCATACAGGTCAGGGAACTCCGCTTGAACTTCTAGTTTGGGTTCTGGAGCGTGTCTCTTGCAGGAGTGGCCATGTCCGGTACCATAGCCATGGTTAAGGCGGGCAGAAGGACAGGACCCATGGGGCAGATAGTGGCCTGAAGGTCCCATGGGGCTGCGAGGGCCTTCCCTGTCCATCTCTGCCATGTGCTGCTCCCTCAGGGACATGACCGAGACACCAAGTGCAATGTCAGGCATGAACTCCCTTATAACAGGCTCCACACTCATCTGCATCACAAAACAGATATGTTGCCATTACCACACTGATAAGAAATAAAAAACAAAATAAAAGCAATTCAAAAGTATACAGAACAATAAGCATAGGAGGTCTAAGACCCAAACTCACCACATGCTGGTCTGAGAGCAAGGTTCGGCCCATAGCCTGTGGGTTGGTGCAGTCTGGGGGCTGGGACCTGGGTGCAGAGGAGTACTCTGAACTGCCATGCTTGGAGGCTGCATGCCGCTGGATCAGACTGCGGTTGCAGGGGTAGGAGAAGGAACGAGTGGGGGTTGGAAGGGGCACACGAGGCCGCCAGGCACCCTTGAGCTGGGCATGGCTGGGTGTGGTGGGGGGGTGATAAGGGGGAGGTGGAGGAGGTAGTGGTGGGTGGAAACCTACTACCCCTTCCAGCTCTGTTATCATGCTGTCCATGGCTGGACTGCTGTTCACTCGACAACGACCCACCTGGCGCAGGGCCAGAATTGGACTCTCATCTCCAAACCGCTCATCCGGAAAGAACTTGGATGGGTTCTGAATGAAACAAAAACACATTTTCCTATAAGGTTTGAATGTGGTGAGATCTGTGTGAGCTTCATGTTTTGCCACTCTGTTAAGTGTCCCAGCCTGAACCAGCTTATCTTCCTTTACCTGCAGGAGCTCCGTGGCTCCATCTGCCAGACTGAACTCCCTCAGCACCCGGAGCTGCAGCTCGTAGCTGACTGTGGCTCCCTCACCGCAGTTAAGTGCATAGGCTCGCTGGACCTGCTCTGTATGTCTCAGTTCGTGCAGCCGTCGAATCATATTCTTTACTACAGACAGAGGAGGCACTGGAAAAAGCAAAGGATTTGTGTTTTTTCCACATTGTTTCACTTGAATAACACAGTGCTCAGAAGAGCTACAGAAGATCACCAACAGTCTTCGAGCATGTTGCCATTTGTGTTCTTTTTTCAAACTTTTCAGAAAATTCTCACTTTTATAATAAATACTGTACCTGGAATTTCGTTAGCCACAACCGATGGAGCTGTGCTCGTGTTGCATGCCATTTGTTGGTGGTTGATCATGTGACAGCACTGAGGCACGGCGTTGTTGACCATGTAGAGTGTGTCTGGGACGTTTGACATGCGCACCAGTCGCAAACGCACCAGGTCTGTCTGCTCCACCATCACTTCGTCAAGCACAGACTGAGGACACATAAAAAAGTACAATAAATCTGTGCAACTCAAGGACACGAAGTACATTTTGCAAATTAGTTCCACTTGAATGACACCTTCAATAATGGTTCTCTCTGGTCCATGGATATGTTCATTAATATTCATAGGCCTGTAATTTATAAGGAAATTTTGCTGATGAAAATTAAATTAGTTTTAGTTAAGACAATAGAGGATATTATTTAATAAAATGGCAAGTATCCATAGCAGCATTGATAGTTTTAGTATGCATGTCTGAGCTCTGTCTGAAGTTAATGAGCCTCACCTTAGCCTCCTCAACGTAAGGGGAGAAGAGTCGAGGACGCACATAGATTCCTGCATTCTTCTGCCGTAACCAGGAGTTGGCTTTTCCACCCTCAGCCGTGGGCAGCATGTCCGATGGGGGGGTACTAATCAAACCCCTCTTAAGCTGTGAACAGAGTGCACAACGGGGATCGATATTCAGCCCATGAAGGTCACAGTCAGTCAAACACACATCGATAGAAAACACAATAGCAAAAGAGAGAATGAGGAGTACTGACCGCGTCGGCGAGGACATCACTGTTGGGAGGCAAGATGTGCTCAGTTCGGATGTAGGGCAGGAGGGGAGACAGGATCTCCTTCAGCTCCTCTACATCCAGGTCCCGCCTTTTCACTCCCCTTTTGTTGACGCTGTGGGCTGTGCCACTCAACAGGTTGGGCTCTGGGTTAACAAGGACAGGAACAGCCAACAGCAGATTTTTAATACAACACAGATTAAATTAATTATTTATTCAACTATGACTATTAAGTTTGCGACCTGCTAGCTATTTCCATACAGTTTGACAAGTTTCAATTAACAAGCTCTAGATAAATATGACTTTGCCTGCAGCGAGGCTCATGTGGCTGAATAGATTTGCAGGCTCATACCATATTACCAAAACATCATTTATCAGGTTTAAACACATAAATGACATTAAAAAAAATTGAAGTCACTTTATGTTGACTTCTATTTATGAGGGTAAGTTTTTTTAATCTTAAGTGTATTTTGGGGCTCTAGTAAGTGGGCAATTTCATCAAAGCAATTAGGGGGTCCGCTGAGAGGGTAAGTATAGAGTGTATTATCTTACCCCTGTCTGCCATCCTTTTAATAAGCTGCTGTTCACCCCACTTAACAACGTATTTGAGAATGTCCTGTTCACTGGCCTGTGAATGACACCAAGATGGAGCAAGAGAAGGATAAAGGGCAAGAAGAAAGAGCCACACAAAAGTATTAACAGAAACATGAGACATTGTGTGAAACAAAACTGGGGATCAGAAAAATGCAGCATGCTCAGACTGTGTCTGTGTAGCTGGATTACAACACTTCAACCATCTGGTCTAGTGCCCAACCTACTTGGCAAGGCAGAGGAGAACTCAACTTTGATTAGATTCAGGGTTTAAAGTGATAACTTCCAGGGAATTGTGCTTCTCAATCTCAAGGACTGAGCATGTAAATATACTGTACGTGTTGGTCACATGTATCGTGTGTGAACTGAGCTCAGACTGCATTAATAAAATCAGTACTTGTGAAACGTTAAAGATGGCAAAAACAGACTGCTGATACATCTGTACCTGAAGGTAGTCGGATTGAATTGCGCCGAGAAGATGTTCTTTGCCGAGCTCGTAGAGAACATCAGAGGTGACGACCTGACTGAACTCTTCGCAGAGGAAGTGCATTGCCTGCCTGTGGACCCACTTGGAGCCATACGGCTGGGAGCTCCACTTCAAAATAGGAACCAGTGAGTCCAGTGACAAACTTTCAACAACGATGTCTTCACATCCTGGAAGAAACAATGATGCAAAGAGGAAATTTACATCTTCATGTTCAGTCCAGTCCTCTTTTTGGCCAAGAACGCACCATAAATACTGTAATTTAAAACTGACAGATATAAATGATAAAAAGGTACAACTTGCATCACTGCCAAATAAGCAGTAGTTTTGATTGTCGTTCACTGACTGACCCATAGAATCTCCCTCTAGTAGCCTCCTGCATCCTCCATGCTGCGCTTTTAAATCAGAGCACATACCAGAACAGCAGGCAGTGGCTTTACCCCGTAACACACCAACCCACAGAAATGCCTTTGATACCTTGATGTGTTTTAGTCTCAAGCTGCCTTCCCTTTACCGTGTTAAGTAAACACAGCAGCCTGAGGAAATGTGCTGCCGGTGGGCCAGCACACACACTTTGAAAATGTGCATGCACACTTGTGTGCCGGAATCAAAAATGCATTAACAAGCCACAGAAGGTTTAGGGAATTATGTGCTTGCTGCTCAAGCAGTTCAAAATAGAACTATGCTCTGCAAACACAGCCAACTCTGGCACTAAAAGTCACACTAAATCTAAGAGACAACAAAACAATAAAATATCCAAAGTCCATTTGAAGTTCATAAAAACCAGTTTAGTCAGGCACAACTGTGCCAATCCCAAACAAGACAGAACTTAAGAGGCTCTTTGTTAAAATTATTCTCCGATAGTGAATGTTGAATACAAAATAGACATTAATTGAGAAAAAAATAAAATAGACATTCATTGAGAAAAAAATAAAATACATTCATTGAGAAAAAAATAGAAAAGACTGATGTTAAGTGAGAGCTGCTCTGAACTGAAATATGAGCTTTCCAAATTTCACATTCCAGTCCGTCCTGTCTATCAGTTCATCTTTGGGCCAGTTGCATTGCTCCTCAGGGAAAATCTTATCTTAAAACAGAAATTTGGAGCTGCACTTCCAACCTCAGCCCACCCCTTTGAACATACACACAGAGAAATTGGCTTGCAGACATGACAAGTGATGCCCCAAGAGATATTTTTGAATCTAAAGCTTTATGTCCATCCAAGCAATGTGTGCACATTTTAATGATCAGCACATTTTAATGCTGATATTTTAAATGATAACGTACAGGCATATGCATCATGCATGTGCACACAGATTTAGACGAGTTTTCCTTTTCGGCTGTCATTGTTTTTATAGTAAACTAAAGAAACAGAAAAGGCAGGGTATAAATCCCAAATGGTTAAGAGGATAAATGAGGCTAAAATTTGGTCTAATGCACCTTTAATTTCTGTGATGAAGATGCCGTAAGAGCTAATGGATTCCAAGCATCTGTCTCCCCGTGTCTATTTTGGCTGTCTGTCTTCTTGAAAGAGCTACAACTTTTTAAAGGCAATTACTATTGCTTTTTGAAAGCAGACACACAGGCACCCACCACCAGCAGCAAGCAATTCCCCACGTGGGACCAAAGACACAGAAAAACAAACATCTCTGCTTTGAGTTAGCTTGTTCGAATCCACAGCAACAGCCTGTCTTTTAAAACAAAGCACTATGAGGTGGAGATTAGAATCAGCATTATATCTGAGGCTACCCTCCTTTCTCTCCACGGGTGGCACACCACATTTACTGGAGCTTAACTGGCAAGAGCATCAACACAACAGCAAAAATGTCAGCCGTCAGTTTCACATTACGTAACTTTGACATAAAAAAAATATTTTTGCCTTCACGGTTGACTACCGTATTTTCTGCTCTATAAGTCTCACCTCTCTATAAGTCGCATTGTCCAATTATTGGCAATAAATTGGAAACATCCATAAACGTGCCGCGCCTCTCTATAAGTCGCATCTATTATGAGTCACCGCTGACGCGTCGCGTATGTTACGCGTCACCGCAGACAACCCGAAATCACTCTTTGCCCCACTCCCCTCAGGACGGAGGTTGAGGAGCATTAAATGTAGAACCACTAGACTGAGGAACAGCTTCTACCCTGAGGCTGTTAGACTCATGAATAAATAATCAATACGAATAAACACTGCAAAATATCACATCATGCTGATCTGGTTTCTTGTTGCTGTGTTCATCTGTGACCATCTGCTCATACAGACTCGTGTTCGTGCTGCTGTTTATAATGATGTTTTTCTACTACATTAGGGCTTAGTGTATTACTAGTTGATGTTTTTCTTAGTTAATCCTAGATGTTATTACTGTTTTTCTCTTGCATTTGTTGTTGGATGTAACTGGGACCCTGTGTACATAATCTCGTTTTCATCACATGTACCACATGCGGTGCAAATGACAATAAAGACTCTCTGACTCTGAAATGTGGACCGGTGGTTAGCTCTGTTGCAAATGGCTGCCACACGGAAGGACTACAGTAATAATAATAATAATAATAATGTCTTTTCCTGTCATCTGCGTATGTTTCCCATACACAGACGAAATTCGTCTCTACATTTAACCCAACCACCTACCAGGTGGTGCAGTGAGCAGCCCGAAAGCGCCCGGGGAGCTGGAGAAATAGGTGTGCACTCATAGACACCCCAAGGTGGGTAGTGGCCGGGGCGCGAACCCGCGTCCTTCGGGTCCCAAGTCAAAAGCCCTGCCACTAGACCATCTTAACAAGATTAACACGGTAAAAACAATTATTTGTTTGCTGAAAATTATAGCAAAGATGTGTCTTAGCTGAACTTTTCCTTAAAAAATGCACGTAATTGTCAAATCAGCTGGATTTCAATAGTAGTTTTGCTAGTGCACCCGCATGGGTGGGACCGCAGCATTTTCTTTCAAATTTAGCAAAATAAACGCTTAAAATATATATATATATTTGCTGACATTATAGCAAAGATGTGTCTTAGCTTAACCGTTCCTTAATAAATTCACGTAATGGTCAAATCTGCAGGATTTAAATTGTTTCGCTTTGACGTCTTCCAAACCGTCGCACGCGCTGCGAAAATAAATTATAAATAAATCTAATTTTAGCTCAAAAATCTCATACAACAGTTTGTAAATGTCCATCTAGTGATTACTTTCTGTAAGTTTGATCAAAATCTGTCCTGTAGTTAATGAGTTATTTAGATAAATAGTACTCGTTTACGGTAAATACGGAGCTATAAGCCAACACATTTACGGTTATAAAACATCGGATTTTAGCTCAAATGTCTCATACAGCTAACAGTTTGTAAATGTCCATCTAGTGATTACTTTCTGTAAGTTTGATCAAAATCTGTTCTGTGGTTCTTGACCTACCGGTATTTTTGTTAACAAACACTGAGCTAACAGTAGTTCATACCTCCAGAGCAGGAGGCCGGGCTGCGACAGAGTGTGTCCGACCAGAGGAGGCTTCCGTCGGACACATGAGGTGGGAACGGTCGGTGTACCCTAGCGGACAAAAGTGGTACTGCACCATTTTTGCCAAAAAGAAAAACGGTCATATCCGAGCCAAAAATTTGTCAAAAAATATGGGAAAAAATCCATAAATATGTCGTACTGCTCAATAAGTCGCAGGGCATGCAAATTAGGCAAAAAGGTGTGACTTATATGGGCTGAGATGGTGTAGAGGCAGGGCAGCTGGCTCAGGACCGGAAGGTCCCGGGTTCGATCCCCGGTCACTGCATACCTCGTTGTGTCCCTGGGCAAGACACTTAACCCCGAGTTGCTCCCGGTAGGACTGGATGGCGCCTTGCATGGCAGTCTACCGCTACCGGTGTATGAATGTGTGTATGAATGGGTGGATGGCTGGTACTGTGAAGTGTTTTGGGGTCCCTCATAGGAGTCTGGAAAGCGCTATATAAGTAAGCTCCATTTACCATTCATAGAGCAGAAAATACGGTAATCAAGGACTGGGGCTAATACGGTCACAAAATGGCACCAAATGAAATAGTCAGGCAGCTAGTTTGCCAGGAAGAGTTGAGCTTTGTGGTTCATTTAAAAATCATTAAGTCTTTTAAGTCTGGTTGTCATCCGAGTGAGATGTAGTCCTAAAAAGGAAGCACACCTTGACGTGTAACATGCACTATCAAAACCCTGAGGTAGAACTTCTTACGATAAAAGGAAATGAAGAGACGGAGTACACAAGGAGGGGAGGAATACTGTCAGAAGATTACGGTAGATGGCTTTCTCCACATGAAACTTCTGACATAAACCTCTCTGCTGCCTCCTGGAGAGAGCTGGCAGTTCTTGAGGTCTGAAGTGGCAGGGTGGATTGTGCCAAAAAAACCTTGTTCATGATTTACAAACAGATGGTGGGATGATTTATTTGGCGATTGCAGGATTTGAACATCATAAACTTTGAAAAATAGGTTTGACCCTTCAGCTTTGAGTATTTTTAAAATCCCCCTTACGAGAAGTGGTTTGCTCTGTAAGGAAATGATGGAGGCAACAGGCAGCATGAGAGTCTTGTGAGGATCACACTCTTTGCCTGCTCACAGATTAAAATGACCAACAGAGTAACAGCTCATCACTGAGCGTGATGTGACTGCATGGATCTTATGAAGCTGAGTCAACTCCTCAGTTAATAGTCAAAGAAGATGCTACACCCGTTAGATCCTGAAGAAGACTGTCTCTGCAAAATGTTTTAGCTCTTCTTAGAGGTTCCTCTTTGAGCCGTATGTTCAGAAGTTAGTTTAAAGCAATAAAAGCCACACATTTGCCACTCGCGAGACTGCATCAAAAGCGGTTATTCTCATCACCATTTGGAAACCAAAAACTGGTTAATGCAAAGCTCATTGTGTAGCTAAATTGACCGATTTATAAGCAAACGCAGTTTCATGAATCAGTGTGGTAACTTTACATGATACAAACGATTAAACACATCAGAGTAAGTTTGACATCTGCTACTGCTTCCCAGTAGAAGCCAGTCAGTTGTTAAAAAAAATCTCATTAAAGAGGCCCAAAACAAGAACAGACTGCAGTGAGATATCTGAGTCTAAACAAATCATTAGATGCATTTTAAACCCCATAATCAAGTTTTTTTTAATTAAACAGTGTGAATTTCACTACACAGCATGAGGCTGTACAATTTTAAGCTAAAATCATTATGCACATCTTTTCCCTCTTCAGGGGTCTCCACAGCAAGTCATCCTCCTCCATCTCACTCTGTCCTCTACATCCTCTGTCCTCACTCCAACTACCTCCATGTCCTCTCTAACTGCGTCCATATATAGGCCTGTCACAATAAACAATACATCAATTAATCACATGATAAATGAAAATTATCAACCTCATTTTCATTTATTGGCTTTATCGTTTCTTCTTTTCTTCTCTCTTTGCTAAAAGAGGCTAAGCTGAGAAGGTAAGCTACGAGCTAACAGGCCGACCTCGGAGAAAAAAACCTCCGTCTTGTCAAAGCTCCAAAATTCACGGTTGAAATACGTGCCTTCGTGTAAAAAGTTTTTCTTTGCAAAAAGAAGCAGAGAACTTGTTTACTGTACTGATTTTTTTAATTAAAAGTTTGTGTGACAAATGCTATGCTAAAGAGCTCAAACCACACCAAGCGTCCGCCATTTTGAGAACCGAAAACAAGGAAGGAGAGAGCCCATGTCATGTAAAAGGGTCGCCTTCCCATTTTTCTTAAAGACACGCTGCTCGCTCCCTCACTATCCATCCTTCGGTTCAAACAGTCTTATACTGCCATCAGGTGGTCAAAAAAAGGTATTACATTCAAAACAAATTAACCAACATTTCTTCTTAAATTTGACAATAATTACTAATTATTGTAAATTTCAAACAATATTATCGTTTATCGCAATAATTTCTGAGACAATTACCGGTAATCAACCGGCAAAATTTGTTATTGTGGCAGGCCTATCCATATAGCTCCTCTTTGTCTATATCCTGGCAGTTGCATTTCTAACATCCTTCTACCAGTATACCCACTGTCCCTCCTCTGGACATGTCCAAACCATCTCAGGCTGGTCTCTCTATCTTTATCTCCCAGTTGTTCAAGCTGTGCTGTACCTCCGATGATCTCATTCCTAATCTTATCCATCCTTGTCACTCCTAAGTAGAACCTCAACAGCTTCATTTCTGCCACTTCCAGTTCTTTCTACTGTCTTTTTTCTACTGTCTTTTTGTCAATGTCACCGTCTCCAGACCATACAGGTCCTTCTCAAAAATTTAGCATATTGTGATAAAGGTCATTATTTTCCATAATGTAATTATAAAAATGATGTCATATTTTAGATTCATTGCACACTTTTATTATTTCATTCTATGCTTATGTTCATTGGGTGTTTGGTGTTTTAGGTGTGTTTGGTGTTTCAGTGTTGGTGTAAATTTTCATACTTTTATACTACTATGGAAAAACTCAGGACAGTGTTACACTTTTACTTTTATGCTTATTTTATGCTTATGTTTATTAAATGTTTTAGTGTTTAGTGTTTAGATGGTTACTGTTGCACCGAGGGACTGAGAGAAACGCAATTTCAATCCTGTGTATGTCTTGTACATATTGCAGTTCTGACAAAGTTGACTTTGACACCAACTGAAATATTTCAGGTCTTTTATTGTTTTAATACTGATGATTTTGGCATACAGCTCATGAAAACCCCAAATTTATGTCTCAAAAAATTTGCATATTTCATCCGACCAATAAAAGAAACGTGTTAATACAAAAAAAGTCAACCTTCAAATAATTATGTTCAGTTATGCACTCAATACTTGGTCGGGAATCCTTTTGCAGAAATGACTGCTTCAATGCGGCGTGGCATGGAGGCAATCAGCCTGTGGAACTGCTGAGGTGTTATATTCGATAGCGGCCTTAAGCTCATCCAGAGTGTTGGGTCTTGCATCTCTCAACTTTCTCTTCACAATATCCCACAGATTCTCTATGGGGTTCAGGTCAGGAGAGTTGGCAGACCAATTGAGCACAGTAATACCATGGTCAGTACTGTAAACCATTTAATAATAATAATAATAATTAATTCAATTTATAACGCACTTTTCATTACTGAAAATCTCAAAGTGCTACACATATATTGAATGCTACACACATTCATAAACCGGTGGCGGCAGACTACCATGCAAGGTGCTTTCCAGTCCTACCGGGAGCAACTCAGGGTTAAGTGTCTTGCCCAAGGACACAACGACACATGGTGCGGGTCCCGGGAGTCGAACCGCCAACTTTCCGATCGGGAGACGACTGCCATTACCACTACACCACGGCCGCCCCTTTACCAGTAGTTTTGGCACTGTGAGCAAAGCTTTTCAGCAGATGGAAACATGAAGTGCTCCAAAATCTTTTGATAGCTAGCTGCATTGACCCTGCCCTTGATAAAACACAGTGGACCAACACCAGCAGCTGACATGGCACCCCAGACCATCACTGACAGTGGGTACATGACACTGGACTTCTGACATTTTGGCATTTCCTTCTCCCCAGTCTTCCTCCAGACTCTGGCACCTTGATTTCAGAATGACATGCAAACTTTGCTTTCATCCGAAAAAAGTACTTTGGACCACTGAGCAACAGTCCAGTGCTGCTTCTCTGTAGCCCAGGTCAGGCGCTTCTGCCGCTGTTTCTGGTTCAAAAGTGGCTTGACCTGGGGAATGCGGCACCTGTAGCCCATTTCCTGCACACGCCTGTGCACGGTGGCTCTGGAATCGGCCCTTCTCCACAATCTTCCTCAGGGTCCGGTCACCTCTTCTCGTTGTGCAGCGTTTTCTGCCACACTTTTCCCTTCCCACAGACTTCCCACTGAGGTGCCTTGATACAGCACTCTGGGAACAGCCTATTCATTCAGAAATTTATTTCTGTGTCTTACCCTCTTGCTTGAGGGTGTCAATGATGGCCTTCTGGACAGCAGTCAGGTCGGCAGTCTTACCCATGATTGCGGTTTTGAGTAATGAACCAGGCTGGGAGTTTTTAAAAGCCTCAGGAATCTTTTGCAGGTGTTTAGAGTTAATTTGTTGACTCAGATGATTAGGTTAATTGCTCGTTTAGAGAAACTTTTGACGATATGCTAACTTTTTGAGATAGGAATTTGGGGTTTTCAGGTTTTCATGAGCTGTATGCCAAAATCATCAGTATTAAAACAATAAAAGACCTGAAATTTTTCAGTTGGTGTGCAGTGAATCTAAAATATATGAAAGTTTCATTTTTATCATTACATTATGGAAAATAATGACGTTATTACAATATGCTAATTTTTTGAGAAGGACCTGTACAACTTAATTGGTCTCACCACTGTCTTGTAAACTTTTTCTTTGACCTTAGTTGCCACACTTTGTCACAAATCACTGCAGAAACTTTTCATATTATCATTTTAATTTAAAAAATCCAGTCACCAAGATGGATGAGGGTATGATAATCTAGAAAAATTACAGAACATGACAGGCTGACCTTTTTTTAAATGGTACAAAATGCAGCGTGCCAAGACATTTATGTCTTTGGAGGAGGTGTAGGTGATAAACAGATGGTTCAAATCAAAGCGTGGCTTTGACCTCTAGCGTGTTTAAGAGGTCACTCTTGAACAGTGGCAAGAGTTTTAAAAAAAAACGGTGTAATCCGAGTAAAGATATATCTGTGATAAAGTGCTGACAGAGAGTTGGATGCATTGCATGAGCCAGCTGCCTGCTCTCAGAAACACAGCCTGTAATACTTGCAGGAACATATTGATACAGGCCATGTATAAACGTGTTCCTGCACTGATATTACTGTCAGTGTAAGAAAATATCAAGACATCGAATATGACGCTTCATGGAGGCATAAAAACAGAATGAACCATGCTAGTTTTGCAAGGCATTATTTTAAAATAAAATCCAATCAGATATGACAAAAAAACAGCTATAATATTGAGTTAATAGAAACAGACACTATAATTATGACAGAACAAATGGGCAAATTGGTTTTGAAATTCCCGATCAAGGACGTTTTACTACATTAACTCGGTCAATGTTGAGCGTTTTAAGCAATTTGTGGCTGAGATCTTGGCAGCAACGAGACTCAACAGGAAGGAAGAAATTATCAAGGAATGAGACCACACTAAAAACTGTGTGGCACGGTATGCTCAAAGCGTAGATCTGGACGATTAAATTGAACAAATCTGAACATTATTAATCTGACTGGATTACGTATATTTATTTATATATAAATTCAATAATATCAGGGCAATAATTCAGTCATTCCTTGTTATAATAAATTACAAAACCAGACAATACAAGATTTATACGTATTGATGCACTGAAAAAGAAAAGGTTTGATTTAGATTTCAAACAACCCAAATACACCATACCGTATGGATTATGATTACCATGTTTGCCCTTTTGTTTTGATTTATGTGGTGTACTGACTTACCTTGAGCGAGCATGCTGAACTCCAGAAACAAGGCAATATGGTACAGCTCCATGGCCTCCTCTGTGCGTGTACTGGCACCACGGCCTCCTGAAACAAGGGCTTGCACCTCACCGAGGCTGCCTGCTGAAGGGCTGCCACGCAGCACCAGGCTGAGGTCAACAACGTCAGTGTACATGCAGTGAAGAATGACCTGCACATATTTCCGTGGAATGATGGACTCATCCAGCACTATTCTGGTGGGAGTCTGCAATGTGCGCTCTGTCATTTCCTCTCCTGTGCGAATACGCCTCTGCAGAAGGTTTCTAAAGAATGGGGAGCGTGCTGAGAGGATAGCCTTGTGAGCCCTAAGGTCCTCATCTGGGGTCTCCGGTGCCCCACTGGCTCCTGAGACTGCTGCTGGTGCCGCAGCCACAGCCCCTCTCTCGTTACAGCTCTCTATCATCTCAGAGTCTGAAGAAAAGCTGAGCAGAGCATCATAGTAGCACATGTAGTCAAACAAGCCCTTCATATCAGCCTCCAGGGAGTTCGGTGTTCCAAACTCCTCACTGAGCTGAACCAGTACATCCACATTCTGCAGCCTGGTATCTTCTGTTCCGCCCACCCCAAACTCCCCGGTGTACAAGTAGTGAAGCAGGGCTGAGAACATGGGCACATCAATGCCAGCTGTGTCAATGTCCATGAGAACCTCTGCTCCATAACCAGGAGATGAGGAAAGCAAAGTTTTGAAAAAGGGGCAGCGGGCAGCCAAGATGGCCCTGTGAGCTGGGAAACATGTACTTTGGAAGATGAGATCTACGTCAGTGCAATATTTGTGCTGGTAGAGAGCAGCCAGATCCCGCTGCAAGTTGGGAGCGTCAGCACGAGCCAGACTGGCCTGGAAGCTCAGCTCCTTGAGGGCTGCTGTTCCCTCATACTCCTCCACCAGGGCGTTAGAGTCGCGGACGTCCCACCCTGACAAAAGTTCCCGCATCTGCCGCGTGTGATCCGCTGAGCGGCTCGACTTCCTCCGTTTAATGAACCTCCGTTTGAGAGTTGCCAGACCAAGGCTCTTCTTCTTCCTGTCTGTGGGCCGCTCATGGCCGTGCTCCAGGCTATACAGCTTTGACTCCCAGCCATATCCCTGCTGAGAGTAAGATGAGGTACCTAGAATAAAAACACATGAAGAAATTTGTTTCAAATATATATATATTTTTTTAAAGTATTAAGACAAGGATTACTTTATTTACTGTACATTTATGACAGCTTCTTTTAAGACATGGTTGCACACAAAAGTCTGCAGAAGCTTACATGAAAACAGTTTGCAGATTTCTGAATCTAATCTTAAATCTTAAAAGCAGTTGTTCTGGCATACGGATACATTTGAATAGTACAGTATCTCTATGAAAGACTCATATTTTGCATCCGCTTAAACTTTTACCTCGTAGAAGTTTGTTAATTGTTCATGAAAGCAATTTGTTTTACCTTTTAAACCAGGCAGTATCAATTATGGCCATGCATCAACTCATCATCTCTGTGCAGATATACATTCATAAGTTTGTTTTCTTCCCCCGTCTATCCACCAAACATGTTTCTGTTTTTCCACATTTTACATTTATTTCAAAAGGTCCCCTAAACCAGTAGTTTCAAACTCAGGAGCATCTTTGAGTTGTACCGTCAAAAAATCTGGACATGGCATGTTCTTTTGAGACTGGATACTCTGGCTTCCTCCCACAGTCCAAAAATATGCACCTTGGGTTTACTGGCAATTATAAATGGTCTCTGAGTGAGCGAGTGTGTCCTGAGTGTCTTTGTGTTGGCCTTGTGATGAACTGTTAACCTAACCAGGATGCACTTCTCAATCTTATAGGTTCCAGCCCACTCATAACCTTAAAATGACTACAGAAGGTATAAAGAAAAGACTTGATGAATAAAATTGCTTAGAATCATTAGAGTTGTATAAGTTTGATTATTTTGATAACTGTGCCATTCATATCACTAACACTATCCTTTTAATTATTTTACCATCAGAACAAAGTTGAGAGTGAAATTTGAAAACAACAGTACAAGTAAAAGTAGATGTGTCTAAACATTTGACAGCTGATGTTTTCCATTTTCGTTAATACCGGGTAATGTCAACCGTGCTACAATTTGAAAATAAACTTTAAATGATTTTTCTCCCCCTGCCAAACATAAAACATTACAGTAGTTCAGACTACTAGAAACACAAGCTCCCTCTGGCACCCTTTAGGTCTGAGCACCCACTGCCCTGACCCAGCTACCAAAGCACCTGGATCAAATTCAACTGCAAAACAAGATAGACATAATACCCATTTTCTTTAATTTTAGACATAAAAATTTGTCATTATGGGGTGAGAACCAATAGTTATGTTCTGCTTTGTTCCTCGGTTCTTTGACATGTTTAGGCCCAGTCAATGACCCTAAACGGCAATTATGTTTGGCCTGAGACTGGACTTGTACGTCAGCGGAGGCTCCGCCAAGTAGATCCTCTCTGCCTGACCTTCTGTCAGCATCCATCAGTGTGACCCAAATAGTAATCACTCAAACTCTCAATGATCTGTGCCCCAGGCCAGTTCAAATGAACCACTTCAGAATTTAAACCTAAAAAGTCCTTCATTAGAAACTGGGATGAATTAGTTTCTGTAACAAAAACTAAACTCATTTTGAAACTGAAATGAATGTTGTTAGTGAAAGAGAGACTTATTAAAAATAGATATCCGAAGCAGTTCTTTAAACTCTCAGACACCAAGAATGTGGGGAAAAAATAAATCTAAGAGCAATAAAGCACTCTTCCCCTTTCTTCAAAAATGCTACTTAAGATTTAACGTTCACTTGCCTTACTGTAAACGCTCTCACACATAGAAACATTACAACCTACAGCTTGTTTAATGTAGTAAATGCATCTACAAGTTAAAATAAAACCCTTCATATACTGGTTTTATAGAGCTTTAAGTCTCAAACTGAAACTGAATAATGTGACAATTACAGTACATATCATAAATTGTCCAAAAGTTTCATCTAAGATAATAGAACATATTTAAAATAATTTTGGATCTGAAAATGTTTTGACGCTCATCTACAGCTGAAAATACTTTACCAAGACATGTAGCAGAGAAAGGTACACAACACTGCTTTTTAATGCATTTGCAGCAGTTGTATGAGTTAATAGCCCAGTTCAAGAGCTCTTATGCACAAAATGATTCACCTACTGCACCATCAGTTGCCATGGAAGCAGGTTAATCTAATCTAAAGTGAGAGTTTGCTCATGGTTAGACCCCTCTTAGTATCCAGAAGTAGAAGAGGTGGATATACAGTACAATTAAGTTCATGTCAAAAAGTGGGAGTTTTTTAAAACTTGCAGTACAGTTCTCAAATACTTTAACATACGCTCACTGAAAAGACATCTGAAGAGGATAAGACTTTAGTCTAGAAATCCTTTCAGGGGAAGTAGGTTTTAATGAACTTACCTATAAAAGTCTGCTGCGCCTGTGTATTTCCCCCAATGCGTGAGGAGCATGAGTGTGGATAGCTGGATCCATTGGCCCCCATCCTTGGGTCTCTTCACTTGCTATTCGGGGGTACCCCCTTTTGCTGAGTCATTCTGCTCAGACTACGGATTCCTTTCAAGCCTCAGTGGTGGGTCAGGCATGGGTCATCTGAAGCATCCTCAGAGCCCCAGGCCCAGGCTGCCATACCTGAAGGAAATAAGAGGAAAATCACACAAAGAATAGAAAGGAATTTCTACTCAAAGACTAAATGTTGCTGACTATCTCACAAGGATCCTAACACAACAAGTTTGGGTTAGATTATATATTCTGTAAACCATAATGAACAGACATGGATGTCAATGTTGCTGAGGGGAGGAGTGTTAAAGAACACCAATTTCCAACCATTAGATCCCTTCAGCAACATTGGCTTTAGTGCAATAATCAAACATAGCCCCTCTGGCTGTTTTACAGGGCTGAAATACTTTTTAAAAAAAAGAACTGTATTATACAAGATGTGCATTCAGACCTTATCTATAATCTTAAACATCAACTTCAGTCAACAAAGACTTCCTATTCCTTCCCACAGGAAACTGATTGCCAGTCAACTACAATCAAATGCAGATGTAGCTTGGTTTCAACAACCCCCAAAAAAAAAAAAAAAGTATGACTCAACTTGTTCCAACTCTCTTACCCATGTCTGTTTTACCTGCTTAATCATTTGTGGGCTCCTGGTTTCAATGCCTTTCTTATTTATTTTATGCTAATACCCAAGTAGGAATTGTTAGAACACCTTATAAGTGATTAAATCAGGATCTAATACTCCCATTTGCATTTCAGCCTCACGAGTCAACGATTTCTTGATATTTTAGAGGGAAATATCTAAATTAATCAAATATATCTGGATGTGTATTAAATCCCTTAACATGTCAAGAAGACACTACTGTACTACATAAATGTTCAGTGCATACTATCAGAAAATTCACAAGATAGTTTAAAACGCTGCTAGTGTACAGCACCAACCTGTACTTATAAAAAGGTAAAAAGTAGAGGTTTTGAGTCTCTGGGTCAGTGGAAACTTATCCATCGAAGCTTGCTGTCTCTGATTGGGAGATCAGCGTTAAAGTTGCTAAATTGCCACAGTCGCAGCCTTAGGCAACCCTTAACCCCATCTGCTTTGGAAGACTGACATGACAGACTTGGAGCCTCCAACATACTAAGAAGCTGAGATAAGGAGATGAATTTAATCATACTTTGTGTATATGTGACAAGTAAACAACAGATATCCCTTACACTACTATTTCTGGTTGGGCTCGTCTTTGCACAGCTTTTAGCAATGTTTTTGGTAAAAATAGTTAACTAACGTGACAAGACATTGCTAAAAATTGTTAACTAACGTGACAGGACAAAATGTCAGGTAGTCCCCGATTTACGAGCGAGATCCGTTACAACGAGGCGCTCGTAAACCGGAAATCTCGTAATTTGGAACGGTTGCCATGTCGCTCGTAAGTCCGAAATTTCGCTCGTAAATTGGAACGGTTTCGCTAGCGCGACTACAAACACTCTATTTTCATCCAAAAACTGCTTATGAGTGCATAAAAATGATCGGAAACGTGTGTCCATATGCTTAGCTAACTAACTGTGGTGAAAAAACACATGAAAACTCAGTATTTTTTGCGTTTTTTCCAAAAATTCGCCAGCTCGTAAGTCTGGAACCTCGTAGATCAGAGCGCTCGTAATTCGGGGACTACCTGTGTCTGATTAAAGACTGTTGACTGAAGTACTTTAGCAGAAAACAAGCCTTCAGTATGGAAGTAAATATGTCGCTAGGATTTGAATTAAAAATACCACTGAAATTTTAATGTTGCATGTTTGTATTTAATTTTTCAGCGTTAACTTGAAATATTTTCAGAATACATTTTAACCTAAAAAAAAAAAACTATTGTCATTGTTTGAAATTTCATTTGTTATTTTCACTTCAAGCTAAAAATTCACATTGTTATTTCAAAGTGATCACATTTTTCAATGACTGTTTTTCAGTTCAACCTCTGGGCTAAAAAAATTTGGCACATAAAAAATGTTCAACCTTTCAAAATTCAAACAATACTTTAAGTCTCTTGAGATTCAACTGGCTCAATTTCGCTGTCTGAAATTCAGCGTATAAAATTTCAGTGTAAAAAAGGTAGGGTTACTTCAGGTCACAGACATTAGCAAAGGATGTCAGAGTCCAACACCCACATTAGCTTTCTTAGTCACGTAACGTTACGCTTGTTGCACTGATTTTGAAGGAAAACCAGCATCTCCGTGGTGGTCATGAAAGCTAACGCTAACTCAACGCCGGTGAGTTTAAAGTTTTCATTTTTATGTAGTATCGAACTTGATGCACAAAAAAAAAAAAAAACCTACTACAGAAAAATCAAAACTTCAAACTCACAGTTGAGTTAGCGTTAGCTTCCAAGACCGCCACGGAGATGCTGTTTTCCTTCAAAATCAGAGCAACAAGCGTAACGTCACATGAAAGAAAGCTAACGTGCGTTGGATTCTGACATCCTTTGCTAATGTCTGTGACCTGAAGTAACCCTGCCTTTTTTACACTGAATTTTTATATGCCGAATTTCAGACAGCGAAATTGACCCAGTTGAATCTCAGGAGACTGAAAGAATTGCGTTTGAATTTTGAAAGGTTGAAGTTTTTATGTGCCAATTTTTTTTAACACCGAAAAATTAAACTGAAAAACAGCTATTGAAAACGTGATCACTTTGAAATACACTAATACTGTAATGTGAATTTTTAGCTTGAAGTGAAAATAAATGAAATTTCAAACAACAACAACAATCCTTTTTTTAAAGGTTAAAAATGTATTCTGAATATATTTTAACACTGAAAAATTAAATCCAAAACACACAACGTTAAAACGGCAGCCCGGTGGCGCAACTGGTAGAGCTGCTGCCTCTCAGCGAGCAGGTCCCTGGTTCAAATCCCGGTGCAGGGGCCTTTCTAGGTGGAATTAGCATGTTCTCTCCGTGCATGCGTGGGTTTTCTCCAGGTACTCCGGTTTCCTCCCACAGACCAAAAACATGCATGTTTTGATAACTAAATTGTCCCTAGGTGTGAGTAAGAGAGTGAATGGCTGTTTAGTGGCCCTGTGATGGACTTGCGACCCGTCCAGGGTGTACCCCGCCCCTCGCACAGTGATTGCTGGACATGGGCACCGGCGACCCCCGTGACCCAAAATGGAAGAAGCGGGTAAAGATAATGGATGGATGGATGGACAACATTAAAGCTTCTGTGGTATTTTTAATTCAAATCCCAGGGGCACATATTTACTTCCATACTTCAGTCATTAACTGACTGAGCTAATGAAGGAGTACGAATTAGATTTTTTTTTACAAGCAGATAAACTTGATACCAGCGTCACAAAAATGTAACTATTTAAAGCAGAATGGATTTTATTTCCCCAGTGCACTCAGATATTAAGTAGCTCGGTATGCGTGTTTTTATTCATTTATAGAACTAAAGACATAAATTATCATTGAAGTCTTAGACAAAACGCCTTTTATATCGATGAGCATTCAGTCTTTGGTGAAACCAGACTGAGAACTAAACTGCGATGCGAGATCTGGTTTATCTCAGCCTGCTAGTTTCTCCTGCCTACCATACTAATAAATCATCATGTCTGCCCCTGTAGAGCAGCACTCCACAGCCTCCCAAGGGTTTGATGGAAAACCACAGCCTCTTCTACACACACACTTCAATACAGAAAGTTTTTATTTCAACCGACTGCCTCAACTAACAGTGTCGTCAGAAGGAATTTAATTTGGACAAAATTAGAAAATGAATTTGAATATGTAGCAGAGAAGAAAAAGCCCCCGAGATGTTAACAAAAGGCAGCGCTGGTGGTGGAGGTCCTCAAAGGAAAACAGCACAGGCAGAATAAAACAAAGAATCGACACATCAATTGAATAATACGCTGAACTCCCCAGCCGGGCAGCTTTAGCTCATTTAAATGAATGAACCAAATTTAACTTTAGCTGCAATGCAGAATTCTAAAGGCATAATTTAGGACACCTCCCTGAGACCTGACTCATTCTGTTCAGACGAACAGAAAAGAAACATCTCCACTATAATCTCTCTAAAGCCAAACATTAAGACACTTTAGAGCTGTTTAGACCCAAACAGTGAGCTGTAGTGTCACAGACGGAGGGAGGCAGACGCCGACAGAGCTGGACTATGCGTATCTAATGAGAGGTGACAGGAGACACTCCCTACCCCCCACGTATCTCTCTGCGAACATACAGACATATGCACTCTTTTAAATGGCTCACCTTGCACCCACTTTTACACCTTTTTTTTTTTACTACAGATACACAAGTAAACAAAAATCAGCCAAGTTCAAGAGTTTACAAAACATACTCATGGTCTTTCTATGGATATTATCCCACCAAAACACTTGACACAAAGACCAATGTATTATTCAAATGACTCACAGGGCACGATCAATCATTTATGCAGACTTCCTCATCATGGCAGGAGAAAATGGAGGACGCAGGTACCGATACGCAAACCTCCTTTCCTGTATGCAGCACAAAATTTCAGGATCATCAAATCCCTTTACTCTAAAGAACATAACTCGTTTGCTGAAACTTAGAAAAAGCAATGCTGTAAGCTAGTCTTGAAAACACTTCAATAAACACTGACGTGAAGAAATATTTGGGCATTTTGAATCAAGATTAGAGAGTTGTTTTTTTTCCTGAAAATTAAGAGTGTTTACCAATCCAAAAGGCATAAGCGGTTTAATTTCAGTCACTTAAGTCAAGTTATGTCCATGTTTTAATTGATTTTTTCATTGGGCTAAGTGGCAGCAATATTAATTTCCTGAAGAACAATGTGTATCATAATCAAGCTGTGGTAACAGTGAACTACTGTATACTTTACCCAAATACTCCCATTTTTACAAACTCGAAGCAGTTCCACTGTACTTTTCATGCCCTTACATATTGCTATTACTGGTACATGCTTCAATTTGATGTTTCTATATGGTTTGTTAGTGGATCTGTAAGATGTGGCCATTATGTGCTTTCCCAGGCAGCTGCCCAAAAATAGATGGCAATTATAGGATGTCTGATTCTATATAGAGATAACCGATACAATCTGAGGTGATCTACAAATGAGGCAAAAACTAGAATACAGCAATGTGCAGTCACCAGAACTTTCTAACAAAGAGTGACCTCTGTGGTGTTGACGTGTCCCTGGAAAAAGATGAACCGCAGGTGGATGTTCTAACTAAAATGGCGATAATTATAGAAGCAACATTCAGAAGCAGAACGCAAAAATCAACTACCGGTATATCTATTGGTAATTGTGTAAATTGTTCTCTAATGATGCTATTTAGCTGATAACAGGCTGCATGAATCAGAAAAGACTGGAGAACAGACAACACATTAAAATGATGACTCACAATGAACAACCTCTGGATTAGCCTGTGTCAGCCAACAGTATAAACCACGGTGCTGCTGAATATTTGACATTTCACTCACTGCATGATCAGCTGATTATATTATTGCTCCAGAGGCAGCAACGCACAACCCAAACAATACAAATCACTCATATGGGTTCATAAACAGCATTAACACATGGTTAAGTTTAAGACCTTTGCGTAAAAAGAATATAAACCTAAATAAAGCACCTTATGCCCAACTGGGTAAATGTTGTGCAGTAGTCTGTGTGAAAATCCACTCTGACCAGGAACAGATTTTCAATACAGAATTGTTAAGTGTTCACAAACAAGAAACTGCACAACCTGGCAGCTAATCTTCAATGAATGGCCTCTCAGAAAACAATGATGCTTATTCTGAGAGATATCAATGCTCCTTGTTGTGTTCCCCTTCCAAGTGGGCAATGTAAACAGCACTCAGGACAAAGTCCTGCTCATTCATGGTTTACTCAGTAGCACGTATGTCTTTCGCACCAGGTATAGACTTCTGAGCATGCAACTTCAATAACTACAGGTCATTGTGCATCCCGAAAGCACTGACACAAATACTTGACCTGGGAAAAAACGAGAATCGCATCAGCTGAGTAGTACATTTTCCAAAAGACAAAAGACAAGACATAAACACGCTCGTGGGTTCTGTGGGAGACTGGATTAAGAAAATGCTGACGATTGCACACACAGTTTAAGTGATTACTACACGATTATCACAGTCTGCATATGGGCTCCTCAGAAGTTAAATGGGTGACACAAACTCATATTGTTATAACTAAAGTGCTTTGGTGGATTAATACATCTGACTGAAAACACAAGATGCCTACAGAGCGATGATGAACATTTAAATACAAAACGAGGCATAATTTGACAGCAGTGAAATGACATAAGTCTTATTAACAGATAGTGAATGCAATCAGATAAATCACCAGCAACATGTAGGTTAATTTCCAAGTAACAATCCACAATCATCCTAAACTTTTTTTCTGTCAGTCAGGCATCACAAACTGAAACAGATGCACCTATTTTTTAAGATGCAAGTATAAAGAAATCAATTTGCAAAAAGGCTTTGTTAGCCTGAGCTATTGTTGCTCTTTGGACTACTGATGGGCTATGGCTGCTAAACGGAAGCCGTGGTTAAAAGTCATTTAAAGCCCCCAAAAAACATCAATAAGTGGATCGTTTTTCGCTGCAGATAATAAATATAAGTAAAGCCCAAATATGTGTGTGTAGCCCAGCCAGACGAGCCCACCACAGGCTTGTAATTAGTCGCGTATCCTCGGAGCTAGGGTTAGCTATCCGCGTCGCTTTGACTTCACCCCTCACAAACCGCAATTTACTTCAAGCAGCACGCGAAGCAACTGTTCAAAAGACACCGTTCAAACGACTTTACCCAAAAGTGAAGAGCTTCGTGGTCATTATTCGCCTTCGAATCACATCGTAGTTTCAGCAGAGCTCCGAGTCAACTTATCTGTGGCAGAGAGAGAAAAAATGCAGCTCAACACCTTTTTTTTTCTTCCCTCAACTCGTCTCATGATTACGCACGGCTCGACGTCAACCGTCACATTCAGACCGCTAACATGCAATACTTTCCCACTTCTATCGACTTTCCGGCGATTTTTCAGCATTTACCTCGAGCGAGAGCTAACCCAGAACCGTCCGTATCCTCGGTCAAATCTAGGTATTTCCCCCTCATAGTAGCACGACGCCTTGTTGGGTGGTTATTATGGCCTATCCCAAAGCTACCCGTTTCAAGTTAGCTAAAATACGCAGAAGGGCTTCCGGTTATGTCTTTCAAAATAAAACCACAAACGCTTACCATTGTATGACGCTACAGAGAAATGCCAAATATTTGTTTTACTCGTTTTATAATGTTTACTGTTTACCATAGAAGTAATTCACGTAAAAACAAAATGACGCAGTTTTCTCATACGTTTGGGAAAAAACAAGTTAATTTCCTTGTAGTTCCAGCGAGGACCTTCCCTGTAGTTCCGCTAACTTGACGTGTTCTCCGACTTGCCAAGAAGGTTGTGCAACAATGCATTCACGAGCGCCCTCTAGTGTCCATACAGCGACAGTGACATTAGAATAAATGTACAGTACGGTATTTATTTATTTATTTATTTATTTATATAAAGTATTTAATTATTTATTTGCTTATTTGTCTATTTATTTATGATATTTTACACCCTCAGATATTTTAACGGATTTGTATTGGGACAAATACAATTTATCTAAAGGACATTCTTGCACCATATTCATCCACCCGGTCTCTACGATCACAGAACAGTAATTTCCTTCATATTCCTCGGACCAAATTGAGGACCATGGGAGACCGAGCATTCTGTGTGGCTGCCCCCCGCCTGTGGAACTCCCTCCCTGACGACCTGAGAGCTCCACAGTCACTGGTTGACTTTAAAAGCAGCATAAAGACTTTTCTTTTTAAGCAAGCCTATTCTGCCTCCACATGATTTTATCTTTGATCTTAGCTGATATCATTATTGATTTTACTTGATTTTATCACTTGTTTTATTTTATTTATTTTTTAAGCAAGCCTAATCTGCATCCACATGATTTTATCTTTGATCTTAGTCGATATTATTATTGATTTTATTTGATTTTATCACTTGTTTTATTTTGATCTTTGCTTTGTTACACTTTGTAGCACTTTGAGATTTTTATTAATGAAAAGTGCGTTATAAATTGAATTCATTATTATTATTATTATTTATTTTTTTGCAATGCATTTTAATTATCACTGTTGATTACGTCCTTCCAGGACCAAGTGCATCATGGTAAATGGTAAATGGAGCGCTTTCCAGCCCCCTGTGAGGAGCCCCAAAGCGCTTTACAATACCAACCATCCACCCATTCATTCAGACATTCATACACCGGTAGTGGTAGCCTGCCTTGCAAGGCGCCATCCAGTCCTACCGGGAGCAACTCGGGGTTAAGTGTCTTGCCCAGGGACACAACGACACATGGTGGGCGGATGCGGGATTCGAACCTCCAACCTTCCGATCTGGGGTCGACTGCAATTACCACTACACCACGGCCACCCATGCACGGCAGAGGCGGCTCCAGGGGGGAGCTAGGGGGTGCTATAGCCCCCCCTGGAAGAGTCACAGCACCGCCTTAGCACCCCCAAGAAAATATCAGATTATTTTCTTTTTCATCTGAGCTAATATTCTTTAACATGTGGTTGTTGTGATATTTTCCTCGCAAAACACAACTAATAAAAAAAAAATCAGTGATTATATCGAGTAAAAAAAAAAAACAATCTGATCCACCAGCTGAAGCCCACAAAGATGAGTGATGCTCTCAACACTGACCCAGTAAGGAGCAGAAACTGGTGACATGATGCCTCTGGTTATGCCATTTTTAGCTAATACAACTTGATAAATCATTTCCTGGCTTGCAGTGATAATAAATGACTTATCTGGTCACATTAAATAAATACTTTTAACCAAAATCCAAAATAAACTTTATTAAAATAGCCTCACTGCATCTAAATTCATGCGCGTATAAAACTGAAATAATTCCTGCTCAAAGAGTTAATTTTGCCTTAGACAAGAGAATTAAGCCTTGACTGATTTATTATTATTGCTTGTTTATTATTGTTGTTGATTTTTAGTTTGATTATTTTTGTAATAAAACTTAAAAGACAACTTTATTCGGATGATTATTCATTTGTTCTGGTATAGAACTCCCTGTAATAACATATTCACCCTTTACTAATCAGAATCAGTCACTGAAGTACTTTGTAGAATATATTGATTAAGTTGTTGTTGGTCAGTAAACTGACCAGTGGGTGCCAAACTTTAATGAATGAAAAATAAATAAAACAAATGTAGTGGGGCTGAGATGGAAAAAGTGTCACCCTTCTTCCTCCATCTCACCCTTCGTTATGGCTACAAGCTTCTACCCCGAGGTTGTTAGACTCATGAACCCCTAGTCTGGAGTATCACTGTGAAAACAAATCACTGTAATACCATTTGGTTATGTGCTGCTGATCTCATGCTGCTGATCTATTTCATGTTGCTGTGTTCACTCGTCCTCATCTGCTCACACAGACTCATGTTCGTGCTGCTGTTGTTTGGCGCATTGTTTCGTACTAGTAGTGCTTAATGTATTTTTATTTCAGGTCTCGGATCTTTTCACCGATTTTCGTTACAATTTGTATTTTTGTGGGATGTAACTGGGATCCTGTGTACATAGTTTCGTTCCACCTTATGTACCACATGTGATGTGAATGACCGTAAATACACATTGACCTTGAGAACTGAAAGAACAAATGAGCCTTCGTAGCACCCTCAGTAAAATGCTTAGCACCCCCTTAGCACCTGCAGAAAAATATCTCTGGAGCCGCCACTGATGCACGGGGTTTGTACACAACTGGGGTGAAATACGCTTCATTGCTATTTAAATTAGTCTACATTTTTGTCTTATAAAATGTGGAAAAAGAATAAATAAATAAATAAATAAAACGCTTTTCATTCTGGAGCAAGTGTTTCTGGGAGCCAGATGAGGGCGTCCAAACACTAAATGTGAGCTGAAGCCTTTTGACTAAAATCAGAAATCATTCATTCAGATCTTCAAGTCTGGAAAACCAAACGTTTTTTGTTGCATTTATTGCTTTTAAAATATATTCAGGTTATATAAACAAAATTATAGTTTTCAATAGTTCATCAGATTCCTCAACAATATCAGTATTTAAGAAAAAAATGCAAATTTTGATATGTGGAAAAGGTTAGTCAGAGCAGCACTTCTTCAAAATGAGAGTGATAAATTACACAGTAGTATTAAAAAAGTTTTTTTTGTATGGTCTGTACTGATTACAAGAATGAGCAAATATAAACTATCTACTGCATGTCTGTTATTTATTTGTGCAAAGTTAGAGGTTGTGAGCAATCATTACCAACAGAAAACGTTTAGAAAGAAATAAGATGGTTGAAAATTGTCCAAAGTTTCGAATAACTTAACGTTTTTCTTCCACAATCTTCAGCTGCACACAGAAGACTAATTTGCTATAATGACAGCTGACTGTGTGTGTTTACATGAGTGCTGTTTGACCACTCCTCCCAGGAAGAGTGATGGGAACAAGTTAAAGTAGATCCTATCTGCCTGGATCTCATGGGACGGTTGGAGGGTTTTCTTGGCGAAGCATTTCCTTTAAGTTAAAGAGACTGATTGTGGAAGCTTAACCAAGAAGAATGTCCTCCATCTTCAGGAGACACGCAAAATTTCTTGTCATGGAAACAATTCAGCAAAACCA
>JBBPBX010000301.1:55890-105872 GCA_038048925.1 Garcialebias charrua
GGGGCCTCATGTATCAACCATGCGTGCGCACAAAAACATTGCGCACGTCACTTCCCACGCAAAAGCCCGTATGTATCAAAACTGAACTGAACGTGAATATATGCGCATCCAGGTACATATCCACGCAAGCTCCCGAGCAGGCGTACGCACGTTTCTGTGGTTCTTGTTCCTTTGGCGACACTTACAGGTGTTTCAGAGAAACTGAAGCCCCACAGTCTGTGGTTGACTTTAAGAGCGGCTTGAAGACCTTTCTTTTCAACCGAGCATACTCTTCCTCCTCATGATTCTACTTTTGATCTGAGTTGATACTGTTGTTGATTTTAATTGTTTTATTATTTGTCTTATTGACATTCAAATATGTTGCACCTTGTAGCACTTTGAGATTTCCATTAATGAAAAGTGCGTTATAAATTGAATTCATTATTATTATTATTATTATTATTATTATTATTATTATTAACAGTTCAAGATGTGTAAATGATTAATATTCCCTCCAAACACACGATTAACAAGTATTACATCCACATGACGCAGTGAAATAAAGGACGCGCAACGTTGTGCCAAAAATAAATTTAACAGGAACGGATTCATTCAGCCTTACTGGAGGTTATAATAAATAGTGTAACACGCAGAGCATTTATTTAGAAACAGATATAGTTTTCCGATCTAGGATATGGCTTATCAGCCGTTTTCAGAAATAATAATTTTCCAGTTTGGCACTGCATGCTGCGCTCTGGGGAGCCGTGCATCACGCGTGCATACAGAAGCAGCGGTCAAACTGTTCCACAGAGGGAGCTGCAGGTCGATCGGGACTGTGCAGTCCAGTCCACACAAAGCCGGATCATGTCCAATGGAATGGTCTCATCCATATGTTTCCAAAGGCTGAGTGGTCGCGCTTGGAGCGCGCGCGCACCCTCACCGGTGTCGACACGGCAGCTGGAGGTGTTTCACTGCATGCTGCGCTCTGGGGAGCCGTGCATCACGCGTGCATACAGAAGCAGCGGTCAAACTGTTCCACAGCTGCAGGTCGATCGGGACTGTGCAGTCCAGTCCACACAAAGCCGGATCATGTCCAATGGAATGGTCTCATCCATATGTTTCCAAAGGCTGAGTGGTCGCGCTTGGAGCGCGCGCGCACCCTCACCGGTGTCGACACGGCAGCTGGAGGTGTTTCATTATCTGCGTTTATTGTAGATTTCTCCAAAATGACACGTGAAAGTACACCTTATATAACTTGTAGGAGAGCAAAAGCTTCACAGACAGACTGCGCACAGGGCTGCGGGGCGCGCGCTGCGTCTGGAGACTCCAACATCATGTCATGAAAAGTCTCCACCAAGACGCACAGACTCGTTTCTTCACATCATCTACATAAACAAAGATCTATGTTCTAGCAAACATCCAAGTAAGTTCCTCTGTGTTTACAGTAATAATGGTAATAAACTCGTGCGCAAAGTTAATATTTCCACACAGAATGAATGAATGAGCCGGTTCGCGCACCACAGCAGGGTGCGCGCGCACACAAATACCGACAATCACTCGTTCTTTGCATGATGAACACATTTTATTACTATTCTTACTTAGGATGTTTGTCCTCACTCATATTATATTGAATTCATTATTTTCCCGAATCTAGAAATGATTTCTGATCGCGCAGGGATCAAACAAACATGTCCTTCACACATGCAGGAAGTAATTAGCATCTGTTTAACATATGTAAATGTAGGCGTGTCAGGGGAGGTGTCTCACGTGCGCTCAGTTCCACGTCAATTGTGATGTACAAAAGGAATGTGCGTGGATTCAGGTGTACGCACAGTTTGATAAATCTGGATCTTTTTGTGCGTAGACACTTTTCTGGATTTCACCGTACGTCACTTTTCAGTAGGAAATCCACGCAGGTTTTTGATACATGAGGCCCCAGGTGTGCTGATTGGTCCGTGAGATCCGGTGAGAAAAGGGCAGGATGTAAAGCTATTTTTAAATCGAATCTCATAACAAATATTTGCTGACTGGGAGATTTTTCTATTTGATGTTAATCTAATTCAAAACTGTCAGATTTAATCTAAATTTAGAAAGGCTTTCAGGTTGTAGTCTCCGAGAGAGCTGCTTCCTGACAGGAAGTGCTCGTTTACACAAAGCTAGAAATGTGCTGATTGGATTCATCTGGACAGCAAACATGTCTGACCTAGTTTCTAAAAGTATGAACACAGTCTGAAATATAAAAATACAGTAAAGTACTTTGATCTGCAAACATAATACTGAAAACATACCTGGCTGAATGTATGATCACCTGATCTCAGGGTTGATTTAATTTATTGGCAGCAGGTCAGTAAATTTACTAAATGAGCTCCTGTTTGGGTTTGAGCTGCCTGACGGATAAAATACAGCAGTTCAGAAAGCAGATGTTTTGTAGATTATTGAAAACAAAACATTTAAATGTGTAAATTCATTGAAACGGATCATCTTTTTTTTTTTTAAGGAAAAAAAGGGGGGAAAAGAAATGAAACGGATCATCTAACATACAGCTGAAATCAGCTGTGGTGATTTTAGTTGAGGAAAATCCCTGTTTATCTTTATTTTTCTCATTTTAAGCTTAACTTTTCCTCAGCTGAACTAGTGTGGGAGGGACTGATTTTACTGTCTGAATCAAATCCCATAGCTGCTTCTATTTGAGATTTTATTTGTCTAGTTTCCAACGGGCACGTGTTACGTTGTCATGGTATGAGACAGATGTATTTGTGCTTTGTGTTACTTATTGCTTCCTAATGGATTTTAAAATCATCAAGTGAAAGCTATAAAGGTTTTGAGTTATTCATATGTCCTTAGAAGCAAAACACACAACAACAAAAATCCAAAAGATTTTAGGAAGTGCAACAAACAAACACTGACATTAAAAAAAAGTGTTTAAAAAGATTATTGTGATTTTTTAAATGTATTTATTTATTTGTATATTTAATAGACGGGAGCAAATTCTGCTCAGAAATCCAGAAGTCTTGTGTGTGATGTCAGATGGCCTAATCTTGGAAATGGAGCTAATTTTCTTTCAAACCTTTGTCGTTTGTAGAGCACAGGAGCTCAGATACAGGTGGCCGGGGATTTGCTCCCCAACTCCACTGAGCGAGGGGTAACGATATCTGGGAATCAGGACTCCGTAATCCAGTGTGTCAGGCTCATCTGCACAGTAATCCTGGAGGTAGGAAGCACACTGTTCCTCTCTTTGTGCAGTGCTCCCACTCCTTGTCAAAGCTTTTGTCGCTGCGGCGGCTGTCGCAGAGGAAAATTATGACTGTCGACGAGTGTTTTAATCTCACCGTGCCGTTACTCATTCAGCTGCATGAATAGTTCATGTATTTCTCATAAGCTGCATGTTGTTGATTCCTGCGAGGTCACTGCATTCAACTCGAGTCTTTGTGACTCACACTGTGTGGCAAATATGAAGAACTGAGTCCTCTGTGCAAAAAACTGGGAAGGTCCCATTCTTACACTACCAAGAGGTCAAGGGTCACTTTTACAAAATACATCTCTCACAAAAACAGAATAAACATATAGCAGAACAATCTGTCCAACTTTAGGCAACATTTCTCTTGAAAAAAATCTGAGCAGGAGATAAAAAGAAAAAAGACATCCCGAAGCATTTATTAATGGACGTGCTCACGTTTGGGTTTGTTTTTAGTGTGTGTTAGCGCTGCAGCTGGACCCAACTGACTAATTGCTGGTTTGATCCAGATTCCAGGGCACTTCTTCAAAGGCTTGTGAGTTTCATTAGGATTCTGTACCAGCAGCATCTTGCTTTCGGCTCCAAGATCTAAATTATGCAAAGTTATACAAAGAATTGTCTGTGACTGCTCCACATGTTAAACCCAAAACAGTATCACCAGCACTGCAGTGACTTGATAAGATATACACAGTCATGTACACTTCATAATCTCCGTCTCTTATCGGAGTTGGAAGAATTTTATCTTCAAATGTCTTCTTGTCAGTTGATGCTTTATTTAAATGGAGGCCAGGACTCTGCAGGTATTATCCACGTAGAATATTCACTTTCTTTTTCTTGTTTAGTATCTAAAAGAGGTACTTCAGACGTTTTCAAATCAGGTTTTGTTGACAAGGTTATGAACCATTAATATGCGGTTGTAAATAGATAAATGACCTCAGTTTGGATCATTTGGACGATGCTAGCAGCTAGTTAGCTTGTTTTAGGACCCAAGTAAATTGCCTGCTTCTAAAAACAACTCTAATATTTAAAATAATTAAATGGGGTTCATGTGAATTCTATTTTATAGACATTTACAAAGTACATTGGTGTTAACTTGCATCACTGCAGGATGTGCCCCTGCTGGCACCAGAAGTGCTAAAGTTAGCAGCTGCTACTGATGGTTATGCTTACAATAACCACATAATTCCATATAAATATCAGTGTAATGTGAAATGATCTGCAGTGTGAAGGTTCATAAAATAGTGTTTGCATGAATCACTGCAAAGTTTTGGAAAAGAAAGTTGTTTTTAGACGGCAACAATCCACCTCGTTCATGGTCTCGCTCAAAATAGAGTTTAGCTTGTCAATCAGGTCCTTATGCATGTCTCCAGAACTAAGCTCATTCTAAGCAGTACATTCAGCTGTTGTCAGAAAAATTCTCATAACGTTGCTAACTCAAAAGAACCACAACTCACGGCAGGTGAAGATTTTTTTAAACCAGCATTACTTGCAAGGACCCATTCAGGACATACATAAATACATATGCATGAAAACACTGTCACAGAATGAGCCTCGACTCAAGTCATCTGCAGACTTTTACACAGTTCAGTGGAGTTCAGTGGGTGTTCCCTCGTCCTGTAGCCAGCTGCAGTTCCAACAAAGAAAGACACGTTGACATGGTGCAAGTCCATCAGAGGCTCTGCAAGTCAGTCTCCAGGTCAACATAAGAGATTGTTTTGGTCTCAAGGCAGGAGGTGTTCTCAGCCACAATATAAAAACACAACAAAAACATTCATAGCCCTCGACAAAAATTCTCTAACAGCCATCCATAACAGGTAAGATAGTAACTTCATATTCTTTTCACTGAACCCCACTTTGAATGACCATTTTAATTAATATTAAACTTTAAAAGCAGGTTAAAGGGGGCTCTCAGGTCATTTTGCAGCTACCATGCCAAGCACTTTTATGATTAGAAGATTTGTTTTCTGGTCAAAGTTTATGACACCTGATTGTTTGACTTGTTTTAACCCTAGTCTCCGCCTAAGGGTGCCACCATCCCTTACCAACCAAGCCCCTCCCCAGCTGCTCTCCTCATCGCAGGGAACCAGGTGAGAACAAGAGATTTCTACCACACAGAGTCGAACCACACAGTTCACTTGGTTTTCACTGTGAACATTGGCCCTGTGGATGTTACGGCCTTAAATAAATGTTTGACGCCAAGGCACACTCACTCTACTGATGGTTGACTGCGCTGACTTTGAAATAAAACAGACTTAATGACAATAGAATCAGTGAAACTAAATCACTCCAAATGTGTACAAAAATAAACAAAACTAAATTATTACCAATCAAAAATCAGGCAACTATTGGACTTTTCAGAGATGATATGATTTGTGTTGTTGTGCTGGGCAGGGTTGTGGAGGATGATTAGATGGGTCATCTGATGGCCTAGTGGGTGTTCATCACAAAACAATCACACACACACGGTGTCCTCATCACAACACGCCAGGAATCTCATTGTCGCACCACATTTAGAGATAACTTTACATGTTTTCTTTGCAGAGTGGCTAACTAGAAGCTCATCATGTCAAACATTTAGAATATTGTTTATCTCAGTTATTTAACTGAAAACTCTTTAACAAAGCTCAGAATGAGAGGAAAGCTGAATTATACATGATTATGATGATGATGATGATGATGATGATGATGATGATGATGATGATGATGATGATGATGATGATGATGATGATGATGATGATGATGATGATGATGAAAATTTGAAAATATATGCTCAAGTAAAAGTATATTATTGGATGAAATCTCTGGAGTCAGTAGAATGATTGAATGTCCAATATTTGTAAAGTGATATCCTTCTGGATAAAAGTAGTGGCCTGGTAGACAGACAAAAAACAATATTACTATAATTGTATCTATTTTGCACAAATAAAGATAACAT
The DNA here is from genome assembly GCA_038048925.1 of Garcialebias charrua. Lineage (NCBI taxonomy): Eukaryota > Metazoa > Chordata > Actinopteri > Cyprinodontiformes > Rivulidae > Garcialebias > Garcialebias charrua. The sequence goes on from JBBPBX010000301.1 coordinate 62,040, forward strand.
ACATGAAAAAGAAAACAATGACTAAAAGAAGCACCAAACATAATGACACAAGATAAAAATATAAAATAAATTTAAAGTCTATAGCGTTCCTTGAAGGAATGCACATGACTCACTCCTTCTTCTGTCAGAGTTTTACACTAAGATCATCCTTTTTTAAGAATGAACAGAGTTAAAGCTGCATATATATATATATATATATATATATATATATATATATATATATATATATATATATATATATATACAAGCCCAAAACCAGAAAAGTTGGCACGTTGTGGAAATCGCAAATAAAAACAGAATACAATGACTTGCAAATCTTTTTCAACCTATATTCAATTGAACACACTGCAAAGACCACATACTTAACGTTCGAACTGGTAAACTTTGTTATTTTTTGCAATTATTAGCTCATTTGGAATTTGATGCCTGCAACATGTTTCAAAAAAGCTGGCACAAGTGACAAAGAAGACAGAGAAATTTGAGGAATGCTCATCAAACACTTATTTGGAATATCCCACAGGTGAACATGCAAATTGGGAACAGGTGGGTGCCATGATTGGGTATAAAAGCAGCTTCCTTGACATGCTCAGTCATCCACATAGAAGGATGGGGCGAGGGTCACCACTCTGTGAACAAATGCGTGGGCAAATTGTCGAACAGTTCAAGAACAACTTTTCTCAACGAGCTATTGCAAGGAATTTAGGAATTTCACCATCTACGGTCCGTAATATCATCAAAAGGTTCAGAGAATCTGGAGAAATCACTACACGTAAGGGGCAAGGCCGAAAACCAACATTGAATGCCCGTGACCTTCGATCCCTCAGGCGGTACTGCATCAAAAACCGACATCAGTGTGTAAAAGATATCACCACATGGGCTCAGGAATACTTCAGAAAACCACTGTCAGTAACTACAGTTCGTCGCTACATCTGTAAGTGCAAGTTAAAGCTCTACTATGCAAAGCAAAAGCCATTCATCAACAAGATCCAGAAACGCCGCCGGCTTTGCTGGGCCCGAGCTCATCTGAGATGGACTGATGCAAAGTGGAAAAGTGTTCTGTGGTCTGATGAGTCCACATTTCAAATTGTCTTTGGAAACTGTGGACGTCGTGTCTTACGGACCAAAGAGGAAAAGAACCATCAGGACTGTTATAGGCGCAAAGTTCAAAAGCCAGCATCTGTGATGGTATGGGGGTGCATTAGTGCCCAAGGCATGGGTAACTTACACATCTGTGAAGGCACCATTAATGCTGAAAGGTACATACAGGTTTTGGAGCAACATATGCTGCCATCCAAGCGACGTCTTTTTCATGGACGCCCCAGCTTATTTCAGCAAGACAATGCCAAGCCACATTCTGCACGTGTTACAACAGCGTGGCTTCGTAGCAAAAGAGTGCGGGTCCTCCCCTGGCCTGCCTGCAGTCCAGACCTGTCCCCCATTGAAAATGTGTGGCGCATTATGAAACGTAAAATACGACAACGGAGACCCCGGACTGTTGAACAACTTAAGCTGTACATCAAGCAAGAATGGGGAAGAATTCCACCTGAAAAGCTTCAAAAATTGGTCTCCTCAGTTCCCAAACGTTTACTGAGTGTTGTTAAAAGGAAAGGCGATGTAACACAGTGGTAAATATGTCCCTGTGCCAACTTTTTTGCAATGTGTTGCTGCCATTGAATTCTAAGTTAATGGTTATTTGCAAAACAAAATAAAGTTTCTCCGTTCGAACATTAAATATATTGTCTTTGCATTCTATTCAGTTGAATATGGGTTGAAAAAGATTTGCAAGTCATTGTATTCTGTTTTTATTTGCGATTTGCACAACGTGCCAACTTTTCTGGTTTTGGGCTTGTATATATATATATATATATATATATATTAGCTCATAGAAACGTGTATTAACGCCCTCATGTCATGGCTTTCAAACTACAGTACTCAGTTCAGTGTGTTATGACAATGAAATTAAATTAAATGACAGAAAAATCTTAAGCATAATTTTCAGTCATGGTACAACACATTGTGTATTTGCTGCTCCTTCAATTCTTTATTGTTTGCTGGGTAATTATAGATTTGATGCATCAACACAATAAGCCTGTTTCTCTTTTCAAAATTATTTTTCTCCATTTCATGTAGCATCTATTTAAGTCATAGTTGCTAGACTCTTTAAAAATGTGGTTATGTTTCGATAACTGTAAAAAGCCCAAATAAGTAAGTCTGATGTTACATTTTCATATCATTATATTAAAATTAGTCCCTTCCTGCAGAGCAGATCAGGGCTGTTATAGACTGATGCCATGTAAATGACGGTGTCAGAAGTTACAGTAGTTAACATAATATATGTTTACATTTTTGGACGGCATCTAAAGCAGGGCTATTCAACTAAAATGCTCAGGGGGCACAGTTACTGAGAGCCAAGAGCTCCGGGGCCGGACATCCAGCAGTTATTCTCATTAAGTTAATTTGTTTTATGGTTTAAAATCTAGTTTTATTTAAAATGAACCCATACGTGGGCCCAACTGAGTTAATCTGCGGGCCTGATTTGGCCCCCGTGCCGCCAGTTGAATAGCCCTGAACTAGAGGTTTGTACAAAGTAAATGAACCCAAGAGGCTCCACTCCACTCTGGATTAGCAGCGCTGAATGTTGTCAGTGGGATTTCCCCAAAATATCTTGTTCTTGGTCAAATTATTTCCCGCCTCCTGTTGTATTGAAGGTCGTCCGTGAGCGGGACTGAGTGGATTTTGTCAGTTTGGGGTCTGCAGACGCTGTGGTTTGAGCAGGGGCCAACATCCACCCTCCTATGGAGCGAGTCACGAGATTAGCAAGTGGGATTGGAGACCTGCCGTCTCCTCTGGCTGCAGCAGCAGCCACATACTCTGCATAGCTGTCAGCAGTTCTGACACAGTTTGTGCTGCTTCAGACTGGAGCCAATTTATGGAATGGCTTTGTGTTTTTGATATGCCTCATAATAGGCAATAAAATTAAACTCGGGACACGATGCTGGTCACTGAGAGATGCTGGACACTGAGAGCAGAGTGTCATGAAGGCGTGCAGCGATAAGGAAGTATAAATCTCTGGGGAAATGAAGTGGGGGTGGGAAAGGGTCAGTGGATGAGTCACAGCCTTTAAGCCTGTTAAGTGTGTGGAAGTGTCAGAACTGCAGCATGGAGAGGCCGTCGCTGAGCAAATACAGTGTGATGTGCAGAAATAGCCTGGAAAGAAGTAAAAACTGGAAGTTTCTATTTGTTTTTTTTTTCACATTAAACCCACCACTGAAGACTGGTGAGACAGATACCCCCACTCATCTGCACCCTCCGTGCAGAAACACCAGCTCAACACACAAACACGGTGACAGATGTTCATTGTGTGGCCTTTTCTTTTCTTTTCTAGATTTTCGAAGCCTCAGAATTCGCCCCCCATCCTCTGTACACAATTACCCAGGGTGGCCTGGACCTCCAGCAGGTAAGAGAACAATCGATCTGTGAATGATCTAAAATCACCTGAAAGAGTTTGCTTGTTTCAAACACTGGTCTTGACGCACACACCCTCTTAATGGGCAGCACAGGAATAAGTGTGAGCGCCGTGCCGACCCTAGTGGTGAGTGAGGGCAGGGGTTGTGTGGTATGTGCACAGTAACACCGTCCAGCAGGCGGTCTGAGGCTTTAAACCCAACAGCTGAGCTTAAGCTGCAGCTATTGTTCTGGCTTTTCATAAGAGCTATAAGCAGTCCTGAAACCTGATGCCGTCACACACCACCACAGATCTGCTGGGTCTTTTTTTGTCCTGCCAAGCGCTGCACCACAAACATTTCAGCTTCAGGAAAATTCCTCCCCTGACAACAAGACCAGCTTCTGTATTTTTTTTTTCTTCTTCAACTCAGAATGTGGTGAAAATAACAACAACCTCCCACTGTGTCGTATAAAGCAGAAAAACTTCTCATTCGAGATTACTCGTGTGGGAAATGGTTCAAGATTATCGTTATGAATTCGTAGCGCCGGCGTCCTTCTTTATATAAACACAGCCTGAGATGCACTGATGCAGAGGGAGGATGGGCTCTCCTCCCCGGTTTACGAGCGTACAGGATGGACTGGTAATAGAAGGCAGACTGCTGGCGTCAGACAGAATTGAGTTAAGCTAAGTGCTGTCTGGTAGGGCCATAACTGTAATGATTTGGAGAGTGGGGGGAGGTACAAATACACCACCCTTAATTATTTAGACAGACAGCAAGACAGGTGGATATTTTTGCTATGCTACTTCTTTGATGCGGCTACATCTAGCACAACAACAACTTGGTCATCCATCAGCTGGGCAACGCTAATTAAAAAATTAGTTCCACAATTTCTAAAACGCTTATTAATTTTTTTAGGTCCACAATTTCAAAAGCACAAATGTCTTATGAAAATTAGGGGAAGCTAATCTAATCCGCTATTTATATATTTATATATTACATATATATATATTTATATATAGCCGGCAGCGTTATGCAAAATTTGCACTACACTGCCAACTGAAAAGTAACAAAAATGATCCTAAAAGGATGAAATTACAAAAATCAAAGGATTTATTTAATACTTTACGTACATATATTCTATTCGGCCACGAAATTAACAAAAAATAGAATGATCTTTTAATCCCTAAAACCACTTTTAAATCTCAAATACACGGGTGTGTCGCCACCGCATTTATACATAAAAGTAACCCAAATACATAAAACTAACGACTCACCGTCGAATGGTCGACACAAAACACACAATAAAATCCTCCGGCCACGTTAATTTGGCTTGAAACAGCGGGGTTCTCTGCGGATTTATCCATTAGTAACCCAGCACAACCAACCAGCTGGACACAGAGTTAGCGTCTATAGGTAGTCAACAGATTTAATGAAAAGTAACTAAAATACATAAAACTAACGACTCACCGTCGAATGGTCGACACAAAACACACAATAAAATCCTCCGGCCACGTTAATTTGGCTTGAAACAGCGGGGTTCTCTGCGGATTTATCCAAGTAACCAGCACAAACAGCTAGCCACAGAATTAGCCCCTGAGTTCACCTCTGACCCGGAAGATGTCAAGATGGAATAGTCCATTTTTAGTAGGGGGATAAAGAAATCGACCGTTTTTTTATTGCGTATTTAATGATCGTTTTCATCGTAACTATAATTATTTTTATGTTAAATGTACATTAACAAGCAGGATCAATGTTAGGGATGTAGGTGACTGGCCGGGGCCCCATGCTGATTGGGATCCCCAGGCAACGGCATCATTTACCTACATGGTAGATCCGAGTCTGTTCTCCGCTCTGCTCCCTCCCCCTCCAACCCTCCCTCCTCTCTGCTCTTTACGGTGGGGAAAAAGGTAAAACAAGCAGCTACGGAGCCAGCATAAGAGCTTGTAAATAAGTTTATTGGTTTTTACTGATAGATAATTAGTTATTAGCGGTACTGCATTTTAAATAAAAATAGCACAAATCCGCTTATGAATTATAAGTTAGTCAGTGGATATGGTCCGTGAGCAGTCGTCCAGTTGATTTAAGAGCCCGTAAATAAGTTTTTTCATTTTTAATGATAGATAATTAGTTATTAGCGGTACTGCATTTTAAATAAAAATTGCGCAAATCCGCTTATGAATTATAAAAGTTAGTCAATCTGCTATAGCGCTAACAAATTGTTTAGGCCCACTATTAGCGGATTAGCGCTTTAGCGCTCCCTGGCGTTCTGGTGCCCAACACTGCTTATAGGTCACTCTATGTTCCTCCCTCTTTTGGAAATAGGTATTGACTATAGCCATTTCCATTCTCTTGGCAAAATCCACCACCATCTGTCCTTCCTGGTTTCTTTCCTTGACACCAAATCACTTCCTCATCCCCTCTGTTTCCTTCACCAACATGTCCATTCAGGTCTGCTCCAATCACCACTCTTTCCTCCCTGGGAATACTCTCTATCACTTCATCCAAATCTTTCCAAAATGTATCTTTCTCCTCCCCATCACATCCAACCTGTGGAGCATAACCACTGACTATGTTTAGCATCAGACCTTCTACTTCTACCTTCAGACACATCACCCTATCTGACACTCTCTTCACCTCTACTACATTCTTTGCCAACTCCTCCTTCAGGACCACCCCTACTCCATTTCTCTTTCTATCCACACCATGGTAAAACAGTTTGAACCCTGCTCCAATACTGCGAGCCTTGCTGCCCTTCCACTTGGTCTCTTGGACACATAAAACATCTACCTTTCTTCTCTGCATCATGTCAGCCAGCTCTCTACCTTTGCCTGTCATTGTCCCCACATTTAGAGTTGCAACCCTCAGTCCTACATTCTTCACTTTCCTCCTCTCCCTCTGTCTCCTGACACGTTTTCCTCCTCGGCGTCTTCGACTAACAGTAGTACAATTTCCGCCGGCACCCTGTTTGTCAACAGCACCGGTGGCGGACGTTGTTAACCCGGGCCTCGACCGATCCGGTATGGTTTCACTTTGATGAACTCGCATTATGGTTTTGGCAAGTGTTTTACATCGGATGCCATTCCTGACACAACCCTCACCATTTACCCGGGCTTGGGACCGGCACAAGAGATACACTGGCTTGTGCTCCCTAGTGGTTGTTTTTGGGCACTGCCGAAAACTGACTGCCGAAAACTGGCGGAAACTGCTGCAAACNTATATATAGACAAAAATCATCTGAAATCTTAGTTTTTTCCTCTCCAACATTGTCTTATTGTAAAATAAGATTTGTTATTTAAATATTTTCCTAATGTATGTATTTTATTTGGCTCATTGGTTTTGCCTGTCTGCAGTCTGAGGATGTTCTCAAGGATCACTTGTGTTCTCTAGTGGTGAAAAGAAGAAAACACACACACACAGCCATGTTGCCATGTGTCAGGAGTAAAGTTTTACTGTTTGATCAGTTCCAGCTTTTCAAAGTCATGGTGAGTTTTTATCTGGTTTTCAAAATTGGATATAAAATTAGAAAATACTACATTATTTTATGATGTGAATCCTTTGACACGTATGAAACACCTAAATGAATTTAGAAATATTTAAATACAATCAGCAACTGTTTCAGTTTTTATTGTAGAGTGAAATTTTCAATTTGTAAGTATTTTTATTTCTGAAAATCAGTTATTTTTACCTTCTCAGTTTTAATGAAGTCGTTTATTTCATGTCAAACATTTCCTTCTTCTTTGAAACAAATGTTTGCTGCATCTTATAAATAAATGTGTAATGTAAAAATTTAGAAGCATGGATATTTAATTGAACTGTTTATTTATGTATTTGTTTATTTATTTATTTATTTTCCTGAGATATATAATTTTTATTAATTGGCTTTTGTATGTATGTGAATGTTTTTGTGCCTTGTGATGATTTCTGTTGGGATTTTGCGCTATATATATAAATAAAATGTATTTTATTTATTTATTTATTTATTTATTTATTTATTTATTTATTATACTGCACATGGTAGGCACATGTGTTTTTCTGAAAATCTCTGAAAATAAAAATAAAATGTTTCAGAGCAATCTACTCTCAACTCTGACCAACCAGGTTTACAGTATAAAGCCTCCATATATGTTTTTTATTCCTCCTTTCCAGGTCACAGGGAGTTCTCCCCTGGAAAGGACTCCAGCTGTCACTGTGCATGAGGCAGTGTACGTCTCCTTGGACAGCACTCCAGTCCACCATGGAAACATAATGAGACAAACACGAGTACTATTAACACACCTATTCACACTTAAGGACAGTTTTTGACATGTGGGAAGAAACTAAAGTACCCAGAGAAAGTCCATGTGTACACATGGTGACCCACGTGCCTGCTGCTTGCTCTGGAATCAGGTTTCGGGGACAGCAGAGCAAAGAGGTGTAGACAAAGATTACAAGGCTTTCCAACTGCAGCCAAGAGACAGGATCGCTTGTGTGTCCTGGGTCTTCATTGGGGTATTTTCCCAGTTGGACATGCCTGGAAAGTCTTCCTAGGAAGGCATACAGGGTGCATCTTTTCCAGATGCCCAAACCACTTCAGCCAATTGCTCTTGATGTTGTGGAGCTGTGGCTCTTCTCTTCTGGATAACCAAATGAGTTCAGTTACTCTGTAGAGAAAACTCATTTTGACAGCTTGTTTCCATAATATTGATCTTTTGGTTGTCAGCCAAAGTTTATTACTACAGGAAAGGGTAGAGTAGTGTAGTCTACGCAATACACGAGCATATGGAATATACCCTCTAGAAAAGCTTAAGAATTTCAGTACACCCACTTAAAAGTGTCCAGTGTTATGTAACACACCACTAGGCACGCGTCATTGATACGTTAAATGACAGTTAAACACGTCCGTAACAATTTATCTGCATGCGGCGCTTGTTTATTACATTATCAGTGGTGGGCAACGCTAATTAAAAAATTAGTTCCACAATTTCTAAAACGCTTATTAATTTTTTTAGGTCCACAATTTCAAAAGCACAAATGTCTTATGAAAATTAGGGGAAGCTAATCTAATCCGCTATTTATATATTTATATATTATATATATATATATTTATATATAGCCGGCAGCGTTATGCAAAATTTGCACTACACTGCCAACTGAAAAGTAACAAAAATGATCCTAAAAGGATGAAATTACAAAAATCAAAGGATTTATTTAATACTTTACGTACATATATTCTATTCGGCCACGAAATTAACAAAAAATAGAATGAACTTTTAATCCCTAAAACCACTTTTAAATCTCAAATACACGGGTGTGTCGCCACCGCATTTATACATAAAAGTAACCCAAATACATAAAACTAATGAGTCACCGTCGAATGGTCGACACAAAACACACAATAAAATAATCCGGCCACGTTAATTTGGCTTGAAACAGCGGGGTTCTCTACGGATTTATCCATTAGTAACCCAGCACAACCAGCTAGACACAGAGTTAGCGTCTATAGGTAGTCAACAGATTTAATGAAAAGTAACTAAAATACATAAAAATAACGACTCACCGTCAAATGGTCGACACAAAACCCTCAATAAAATCATCCGGCCACGTTAATTTGGCTTGAAACAGAGGAGTTCTCTACGGATTTATGAAGACACCGAGCGCAGCCAGCTAGCCACAGAAGCCCCTGAGTTCAACTCTGACCCGGAAGATGTCAAGATGGAATAGTCCATTTTTAGTAGGGGGATAAAGAAATCGACCGTTTTTTTATTGCGTATTTAATGATCGTTTTCATCGTAACTATAATTATTTTTATGTTAAATGTACATTAACAAGCAGGATCAATGTTAGTGATGTAGGTGACTGACCGGGGCGCGGCGGGGCCGGGGCCCCATGCTGATGGGATCCCCAGGCAACGGCATCATTTACCTACATGGTAGATCCGAGTCTGTTCTCCGCTCTGCCCCCCCTCCCCCCTCCAACCCTTCCTCCTCTCTGCTCTTTATGGTGGGGAAAAAGGTAAAACAAGCAGCATAAGAGCTTGTAAATAAGTTTATTGGTTTTTACTGATAGATAATTAGTTATTAGCGGTACTGCATTTTAAATAAAAATAGCACAAATCCGCTTATGAATTATAAAAGTTAGTCAATCCACAAAAACGCTGACAAAAAGTTTAGGTCCACTGTAAGCGGATTAGCGCTTTAGCGCTCCCTAGCGGTCTGGCGCCCAGCTTTGCATCAAGCTAATATAGACAACGAGTAAGCAAAAACACATTTTTATTAAAGGCCTGGCATTCCTTGAATGTGTGCATATCGCCCGCCGCCTTTTGTCCCCGAGTTTTAAAGAAACTCGTGCCAGAGTTGAAAAGAAAGATATTTTGTTGAGAAGTGACGTAATGTTTTAGATCAATCCTTGATCATCCCTTGACCTGGATTTTGCGCTTGTTAGTGCTCGAAGCATGTGTTGTAAATTGGGACATCAAGTTTTAGCTCAGTACCTGTGAGTTTGACTGATTCAGAGCTTTTTTTTGTTTGCTAGGTTGGTGGCCATCTTGACTTGAGTTGATCCCAGATGTATATGTACTTCCAGTGATTGTTTTCTGAGAGTTTCAATGCAATCCATCCAGTGGTTCATGAGATATTTTGCTAACTGACAGATAAACAAACACATGTACACAGATATATGTGACAGAGTGAGGTGGAGGAGGATGACTCGCTGTGGCGACCCCTGAAAAGGGAAAGCCGAAAGAAGAATAAAAAGAAGATCCTATATAACTATGCTTTCTTATTTTTATTTTGCTTAAAGGTATTGTTTTCTCAAGTGATTTGGGTGGTTGGTGCAGCGGCCAAACATTAAACTATGGTGGCTGTGGCCACCACGGGCTCCTCGTTGCACCTAATGGTGGATAAAGTTCTCTGTCCACTCGCCAGCCTGGATCCGTCACTCTGTGCTGCCTCAAACAAGCAAAAAAAAATAAAAAAAAAATCCTACCTCTGGTCTGTTGCATATAGCCTAAATATCCACTTGAATATCTTGCAACAACAACATTAAGGTTGACTTGTACAACACTCATCTTGAAAACTACAAACAGCCACTGTTCAAATCCCTCAGCGGTGGGGGACAGTGGTGCGCTGCTCGTTAATGTGGAGCCTTTAAAAATAATTTCACATGACAACAGAGTGTTTCTGTCTGCTGTAAAACACCGTGCCAGAGGTCTGAATGAACTCAACTCTGAGCGTTTCACAAACATTTGTCTTTTTCTGACATCCTTTTCACGTCACCAGCCTCGCTGCTGTTGACAAACGAGACTTTCCTTGTTCCAGTGAACAACTTGTGCTTCACACTGGAAACACTCCAGCTTTCTCCTGGTTACACTTCACACCTGACTTCTCTCACTGCAGAACCCTGAGGTGCATCACTGTAAAACGTCCTCATACTGTTAAAAAAAAAAACTGTTGAAAAAAATGTGTTGCAACTTTTTAAATGTGTTTTATTCAAGATTCTCTAAAAAACCTTCATGTTGCAAAGTATCGTCACTCATTTGTTTGGTCGGGTGAAGAAATTGCACAAATTGTGCACACATCAGTCTTTGTTTTTCTGTTTTATTCAGAGAACCTAAATTAATAAAAACAATTGACATTTTATAAATTTTCTGAAATGTTCTGGCTATATATGTTAGTGTTTCTGAGTTTAATTTTTGTTAATAACTGATTACAAATCAGCTTATTTTACATGGGCGTAGCCAGGATTTTCTGAGGGGCGATCCGTTAAAAGGAAAACTGGAACTACAAAGTGCAACATACCCAGTGGTTCACTGGTAGAGCGTTGGGTTGCCGCTCCAAGCCTTTTCTCGACTCTGGTTCGAATCTCACTCGGTTGAACTTATTTTACGTTTGTCTTTTATTGGATAAAAAAAGGAGTTTGTGTTATGCCTGTGGTTAACACAAACTCCTTCTTTTTTTCCATCATATATATATATTAGGGATGGGGCCGATCCGATCCAGTATCGGTATTGGTATCCGATACCAGCCTTGTTTACATATCGGATTTTCAGAGCAGAGGCTGCCATCTTTCCGATCCATGATACACTGCAGTTGTCTTCAAACTTATATATATATATACACACAGTACTGTATACTGTATGCTTGTTTCAGTTTTTTCTTCCTATAATATAATTACAGTAATAAAGTGATGATTCAGATCATTAAAAAAAAAACAGTTTTGTGGAAAGGTGATAAACCATTAATATCTTACCTGTTGTAGATAGCTCTTTGAATGACCTCAGTCTGGAGGAATTAAGTTTAATTCTGAGCAGGTTTTCAAACTAAAGGTTGGTCTGAGGCCAAGAATAAAGTGGATTACAGTACTTCCGTCTTAAAACAACTCCAATTTTAAAAGTGTCATATTTGTTCATGGAAACACTTTTATAAATGTTTACACCACCACCAGTTTCACAACAACTTATTATTTATAATGAAATGTATAGTTGCTCTTTTGTTGTAAGTGCAAATAGCAGCACGAGCCAACAGAAATATCCCATTCTTCGTCTTTCGGCTGCTCCCTTAGGGGTCATCATCATCTGCCTCCAAGTCTAATTTCCACTTGCACCCTGCTGGTTACCAGCACCAGAAGTAACCCAACCAATCCAGTACGATCCAAACAGGAAGTTTATATCTAGCATGACTGTTGCAGATTTATTTTGGCACAAGTTTTGTACACCGGTTGACTTTCCTGACTCAACCCTCATCAGTTACCCAGGCTTGGAACCAGCACCAGAAGAACCTTCAGATGGTTTTCTACCAAATTAACCAAGTAATGCAAAGCAGACAGAAATGTAAAGGTCTTTTTAAGATGACAACAATCCATTTTGGGTTTTACCCGCTCAGACTAGCTTTTAGCTCGTCAATCTAATCAGAATGTTAAGATAAGACAAGATAAGACACTAAAGAACTTTATGGATCCCGCAGGAAATTGTTGTGCCAGAGTTTCAGTACAAAGGAACATACACAATGCATCACACAAGATATAAAAAAAATAACAGAATTTAATCAATGGAAAAAAATAAAAATACCAACAAACATCTAAAGCAGGCCAGGCGCAGACAAAAACATTAAAGTGTTGTGGTGCAGTATTAATTTTATTGTCCTATGTGTAGAAAGGGGGAGGAGTTGAAAAGTTTGATAGCCACAGGGAGGAAGGACTTCCTGTTGCGTTCTGTGGAGCACCTCGGTGGTCTCAGTCTATGACTGAAGGTGCTGCAATAAGAGTCCAGTGTGGCATGCAGGGGGTGTGATGTGTTCAGGGTCTGGAGCAGTTTCCTCAGCATCCTCTGCTCAGACACCTCTGTCAGAATGAACAACAGAATAAACCAAACTGAGCTTGTTCATAGAGTTGTCTACAAAAAATAAATGGTACCACTTTACAATAAGGACCCCCTTATAGATGATAATATTAGTTGTAGATACTTATAATGCGGTGATAAAGTACAATATCACATGCTAAAAATAATAGGTTTACAAATGCTTATTGTGCTTACAAGGTAGTAACTCAGTCTGAAATGTTAGGGGAAATGTTTAGATGAACATATTTGGATCATTATTTGGCAATAAACTGGTCAGTTTTGTCTCTGTCACCCTTAATTAATACATAATAAGCAGTTATTAATTATTTATAAAGTGTTTATAGAGGAATCAATAATGTGCAGTATCTATAAACTATTTATTAGCCATGGGGAGCCTTATTGTAAAGTGTTAACAAAAAAACTTGCCATAGAGCCCACTTCAAAACATTTCTCCCTTTGATTGATATTTGAAATGTAATTGCAATGTTCAGTTCAAACCAACAAAACCTGGTTGGTTTAGGAAGTCCTCCTGATGGGGGATGAAACATTTCTCACTTAAAGAAACTGGTCCAGATGACACGATTTAACCTTTGTTGTTGTTATCTTACCTGGATGATGGAACTTGCAACCCTTTTTCTGGTTGGTTGATGTTTTTCTTCGACATGGAGCAGCGGAGATGATGAACGTGAAGCCGTTCTCCGTGAGACACGTGCGTTTCTAAACATCCCGTCTGCTTTCATCATGACTCCAAACTGTTTTCAAAAGAAACAACTCCATATAGTTAGTGTCTCCCACTCTGTGTCCACACGGAGGTGCGCAAATTGTCCTGAGGAACAGAAAAACCATTCCAGTGAAATGTTTATGAGACATTTTTTAAAAGCTGAGAGCACCACGAGCAAAATGCTATCGACCTCTATTGTGCTGAACACACTGAGGAATATTAGAGGATTGTTCTCCATCAGGACAAATAAAAACCAAACTGTGTTTGCAGCAAAACGGGAATCATCACATCATTTTAATGTTTCGGCTGAAAATGTGACCAGTTGCTTTGATCATTTTTAATTTATGTCATCTTAGACAACCTGCCGTGTATTGATGATGAAGCACTTTCATTAGGAAGCTGCAGATTTACTGCCTGTGAATGTGGCATTTTTATTGCTGTAATTTACCTAATGTAAGATGCTTTTTCTCTTTATTTTCTCAGGCCTACACCTTGCAAAATCCATATGGCATTCCACACTCAGAGGTATGGCAGTTTTTGTGGGAGGATTATAACTCAATGGAGCCTGAGAAGTTTATGGTTTTGAGTTGTGCTGAATCAAGTTTTTCCTCTTTTGTTTTACAGCTGGTCAAACTGCACCAGCTGTCGATGCAGCGAGGCCTGAGTCCCATCGCCCAGCCTGCCTCGACAATCATGCCCGGTATGCGCGCTGTAATACGAGTCTGTTTTTCTTGATTGCTCTCCGTCACTCTAACAATCGCCTGTTTTGTTTCTCCATCTGTAAGAAAACTTGGCTGTTTAACCTGCTCTACAGGTGCTGGAGGTAAAGGATCGCTGTTATTAGCTGCGCTGATAAGGAGCTTTTATTGGTTGGCGGGGAGGAGACGCGGCTTCATTGCTCCCTTATATCTGCCAGTCGGAGGAAAACTATTATGTTCAATGATGTGTTCTGCAGAGCCAGAGACCTGGGAGCCAGAAAAGAATGAGCGTTGTGTTAAACATCAGCTCATTAAAATGGAAATGAACTGCTTTACTATATCTGGCAGTGTTCTGCTGAAAGGGTTTTCCCAGCATGTCAGTGAGGGTTTGAACAGCTTTGCAAAAAAAAAAAAAAAAGAAGCTGAATTCTGATTTAAAATCTGTGATGTGTCAATTTTTATTCACTCGCTGCCTGTGTTTTCTCTCATCAGGGATGGACCCAGCTTCTCAGACATCCCAGGAGCTTCTTATTCCCAATGACGTAAGAAAAACGTGCACCCCGCTCAGATCTGATTTTACATCCATACAGCGCTGCAGCAGACGACGAGCCACAACAAAGATGTTGCAGCGTGAGAGATGAAACCATGTGTACGACTAATTACCCTCATTAGTTTAACCTCAGACTAGACCAAGGTTAAAGGGGTTTTGAGCAGATATGGATCCTCTCGCATCATCGTGTGGGCTGCAGTAGCAGTGTCTTAGAGTGACTCCCATGAGTGATGAGTAAATCCTCTCATGTTTCATGACCTACTTAGAAGCTGTCTGCTGTCAAAACATCCAATAAGAAAACAGAAGGATCCTTTCCCTCTTCACTTAGCCTCCACCAGGGTTTGATGACCAGACTCTCTGATCTGAGAGTGGAAATCACAGAGAAATAATGAGCGCAGCGTTCAGCACGGCTGCTTCTCTCAGAGAATCGTGTCAGCTCTGGCTGTATGTGGTAGCATCACCTCAACAGGGAGAGGAAACACTGCAATAAGAGCATTTGTACAAAGTATTAAAAGTTTTTTATTCTTCTTTCGGCTGCTCCTTTTGTCAGCGGTCGCCACACTGAACTAACTTAGATGAAGACTTGGCCTTTGTTTTTACACTGGATGCCCATCCTGACACAACTACAGACCACTGAGCTACCACAGCCCTCTGTGTGGAGCAGAGAGCTGATATCTAGGATGCCCGGGGGAGCAGATAGTGGGGGTTAAAGGCCTTGCTCAAGAGCCCAGAGTGGGGCAAATGCGGGTTGAGGCAGGTGTGGGTGCCTCACCTTTCCCACACACATTTTGATGTTGTCAGTCCAGGGAGTTAAACCGCCAACCTTCCAATCACAGGCCCACCTTCACTTACTTCTGTGCCACCACTTTCCATAAGAGTATTTATATTAATGTAATTGGAGACATTCAAAAGAGCAGTTTGTATATGAATAAAATGATGTTCTGAAGATTCAAAGGTAACGGAAATGCTTGTGTAATTATATTTTACTATAAGACATTTATAGATAGATAGATAGATAGATAGATAGATAGATAGATAGATAGATAGATAGATAGATAGATAGATAGATAGATAGATAGATAGATAGATAGATAGATAGATAGATGTGACCCCCTACTTACGTACGAGTTTGGGACATAAGAACTGTTCGCAGCTCGATTCTGCCGTAGCTAGGGGGTGAAAATAGCGTCCCGTTCGTAGGTCCTTATTCCGTTCGTAGCTCGCGGAAATACCGCTAACGGACCGCCGCGCACACATTTAAGCATGTACAGTAGTGTACTGTAATGTTAAACATTGCTATTCACATTTACAGAATAAATAAAAATATAATTTCTTACTTTGAGATGGTCAAAGCCGACATCTTAGGTTGCCATGTGTTGTTGTTGTTGTCGGGCCGAGCAGCGCGGCGGGCGACCCACGGCAGCTGCTCGAGGCCTGTGTTAGCTTCTGCTAGCCAGGCCATGAGCTGGTGTTGGAGCGGCGGTGCGGCGATCAATCTGCAGCTGCTGCTCCAGCCTGAGACGTCCACAGAGCTCACAGAGACGTTTCCAGCTAGTAATTAATCCATAT
Organism: Garcialebias charrua; assembly: GCA_038048925.1. Classification (NCBI taxonomy): domain Eukaryota; kingdom Metazoa; phylum Chordata; class Actinopteri; order Cyprinodontiformes; family Rivulidae; genus Garcialebias; species Garcialebias charrua. The sequence continues at coordinate 78,337 of JBBPBX010000301.1, forward strand.
GAAGCCATCCTGGTCACCAGTCTTCAAAGGCCGGCTCCCTGCAGCCGAAACTGACCTAAGATGGCGTCCGGTGTTCTGCTGTAACTAGTGACCCTGTAAACTGGAGACTTTCAAAGCAGCCTAAGATGGCCTCCGGTGTTCTGCCTTAACTTGTGACCGTGAAAACTGGAGACCTTCTTCCTGTTATGACCGGAAGGTGCACAATTATTGCGCAATCATGACAAAAATGATCAGAAATGATCATTTTTATCATAATTATTATTTATAAAGCCTTTAAAACAACCACAGCTGCAACAAAGTGCTGTACACATGAAATTAAGAACATTTAAACACAAAAAAAAAAAAAAAAAATTAATACAGTAATGTCATATTTTTATTAAATATGATACGTTCGTAGGTCCCGTTGTTCGTAGGTCGATGGAGTCGTAGGTAGGGGGTCACCTGTAGATAGATAGATAGATAGATAGATAGATAGATAGATAGATAGATAGATAGATAGATAGATAGATAGATAGATAGATAGATAGATAGATAGATAGATAGATAGATAGATAGATAGATAGATAGATAGATAGATAGATAGATAGATAGATAGATAGATAGATAGATAGATAGATAGATAGATAGATAGATAGATAGATAGATAGATAGATAGATAGATAGATAGATAGATAGATAGATAGATAGATAGATAGATAGATAGATAGATACATAGATAGATAGATAGATAGATACTGTAGATAGATAGATACTGTAGATAGATAGATACTGTAGATAGATACTGTAGATAGATAGATACTGTAGATAGATAGATAGATAGATAGATAGATAGATAGATAGATAGATAGATAGATAGATAGATAGATAGATAGATAGATAGATAGATAGATAGATAGATAGATAGATAGATAGATAGATAGATAGATAGATAGATAGATAGATCTCTTCCAGATAGATAGATAGATAGATAGATAGATAGATAGATAGATAGATAGATAGATAGATAGATGTACAAAGTATGTATACACACATCTCTTCCATTTGAACAAATGGAACAAAGTCATGTAATCAGTTCTAATTGTATTTTTTTAACACGTCAATTCAAAGTTTTACATGAAAAACAGTTCACTCCTCACCTTAGAGTTGGTTCAGTCAAACCCAGCTTGTACCTTTTACAAAAAGTCCTCTCTGTCAGTTTAACACAGTTCTGCTCAAAGCTGGGCACCGCTAATTAAAAAATTAGTTCCACAATTTCTAAAACGCTTATTAATTTTTTTAGGTCCACAATTTCAAAAGCACAAATGTCTTATGAAAATTAGGGGAAGCTAATCTAATCCGCTATTTATATATTTCTATATTATATATATATATATATTTATATATAGCCGGCAGCGTTATCAATATTGGCACTACACTGCCAACTGAAAAGTAACAAAAATGATCCTAAAAGGATGAAATTACAAAAATCAAAGGATTTATTTAATACTTTACGTACATATATTCTATTCGGCCACGAAATTAACAAAAAATAGAATGATCTTTTAATCCCTAAAACCACGTTTAAATCTCAAATACACGGGTGTGTCGCCACCGCATTTATACATAGTAACCCAAATACATGAAACTAACGACTCGCCGTCGAATGGTCGACACAAAACGCACAATAAAATCCTCCGGCCACGTTAATTTGGCTTGAAACAGCGGGGTTCTCTACGGATTTATCCATTAGTAACCCAGCACAACCAACAGGCAGACACAGCGTTAGCGTCTATAGGTAGTCAACAGATTTAATGAAAAGTAACTAAAATACATAAAAATAACGACTCACCGTCGCGTGGTCGACACAAAACGCACAATAAAATCCTCCGGCCACGTTAATTTGGCTTGAAACAGCGGGGTTCTCTACGGATTTATCCATTAGTAACCCAGCACTACCGGCAGACACAGCGTTAGCGTCTATAGGTAGTCAACAGATTTAATGAAAAGTAACTAAAATACATAAAAATAACGACTCACCGTCGCGTGGTCGACACAAAACCCTCAATAAAATCATCCGGCCACGTTAATTTGGCTTGAAACAGCGGGGTTCTCTACGGATTTATGAAGACACCGAGCGCAGCCAGCTAGCCACAGAAGCCCCTGAGTTCAACTCTGACCCGGAAGATGTAAAGATGGAATAGTCCATTTTTAGTAGGGGGATAAAGAAATCGACCGTTTTTTTATTGCGTATTTAATGAACGTTTTCATCGTAACTATAATTATTTTTATGTTAAATGTATATTAACAAGCAGGATCAATGTTAGTTATGTAGGTGACTGCACGGGGCGAGGCGGGGCCGGGGCCACTGCTGAAATGGGACCCCCAGGCATTTACCTACATGGTCTGTTCTCAGCTCTGCCCCCCTTCCCCTCACACCCTTCCTCCTTTCTGCTGTTTACGGTGGGGAAAAAGGTAAAACAAGCAGCATAAGAGCTTGTAAATAAGTTTATTGGTTTTTACTGATAGATAATTAGTTATTAGCGGTACTGCATTTTAAATAAAAATAGCACAAATCCGCTTATGAATTATAAAAGTTAGTCAATTCACAAAAACGCTGACAAAAAGTTTAGGTCCACTGTAAGCGGATTAGCGCTTTAGCGCTCCCCAGCGTTCATACGCCCACCTTTGGTTCTGCTTCTCTTTCTGAACTGAGAGCACAAACAGTAAAATCATGGAGTGGTTTCACAAAGTGTTTTGGGGGCTGCTCTACCATAGTGTACCATAGTGAATGAAGTTTATGCAGGTGTGAGAGCCTCCACGTGAGCAAAACTTTTTGAATTGTAAAGACGGTTCAGATCAGGCCCAGTTAGGAAATATTGATCAAAAAGAAAGAAAATATTACAGATGAGAGACTTGAACACTGAAACTTAAAGCACTCTTCGCACCCAAGTGGACTAAAACCACCACTGTCCTCAGGCAGTGTTACAAGATAAGACAGTGTGCAATAGTCTGCAGGGCCTAGATGCAGTTGGTGATTAGACTTGTATCGTCTCAGTGTTTTCTCATTATGCTGCAGGTATTGTCTTTAATTAGGAGCACTAGTGCTGGTAAGAGGGAAAAATGTTAGTCTGGAGCATGGTTTATTTAAAATTTGGTGTTGGTGTACGACAAGGGAATTTAAATGACTAATAAACAAATGCTGTTGCAGTTCTCAGTTAGAGTGTGAACAATTAATAAACCATTGGTATTGAAGCATTTGTGCATGAGATAAAAAAGTAAAACACTTACTCGTTTCTTGCCCAGTTGTGAGCCAACATTCATCTGCAGTCTCCATTCTCACCCTTTACCGCTTTAAGCCCGAGATACACTGAAGCAGACTCCGTATACGCGCGTATACGGACGTATACGCGCGTATACGGAGCCGCTGCTACACTCGGCTTTCGTTCTCGCGTAGATTCTCGTGTTTTCGCTCCAAATTCTAACGTCATTTCCTCCGTACCGTCACTTCCGATCGTCACTTCCGCTAGTTTTTCGCTCCAAACGCTCGCGTTCTCCTTGTTGTAATATGAGCAGCTGAGCACGGAGTGCTTTTCCTGCAGCCCACAGCCCACCAGGGAATATATAAAACATCGCGCACCCAGGTAGGACCTGAATTCATTCATTTCAATCATCGAGTGAACAGAGGAAGAAGCGGTTACTTGACTTTAGGCAAAAAAACAAAAGAAAAGGCCCGATCAGCGATAAAAAAGAGGAATTTATTTCATTTGTGTAACATACAAAACAGTCCGGCGCCGGGGAAGTTTAGATCAGACACCGCGTATCGCGCACGCGGATCGCGTATGCGTAGTAAAAAAATACCTTTGCGCGTACTTGCCCTGAGGGGCTACGCGGGGCTACGCTGCGTACGGGGCGTATGTACGCTGCGTATTGGCGTATCGTGAGGACGCTCGAGTGTATCTCGCCCTTTAGCATTTAAATGTTAAACATGTCAGTAGGTTACCTGTACGGAAGCATTATGAGCACTTATTATAAAATTATTATTTTTATTTTATTTTTATTTTTATTAAAGCATGCTGACCAACCAGCAAAAATGACATTTTCCAAAACAAATAAATAAAAAAACAGGATTTGACAAATAGCGAGACTTCTTCCTTTGCTGTTTATAAATACTTAATACTGCTTTATTAAGGATTTATAAACTCTTACAAACCTACTCATAAACTTAAATTATTTAGCATTATTTAGCTTTATCTGTGCTTCTGATTATCCATGCTGCTGATCTCTTGCCTTGAAGCTGCTGTATTCATACCCATCTACTCACTACAGACTCATGTTCAGACGGTTGTTTAATATACCATATTATTTTACATTATTATTGTTTAGCGTGCATCTTAGATCTGTGTATACTGTTTTTTTTATACTTCGTATTATTATTATTTATTTATTTGACTATTTTGGGGTGTAACTAGGACACATATGTCAAAGTGCCGGCCTGCGGGCCAGATCTGGCCCGCAAATTCATTATTTATGGCCCCCTGGATGATTTTTTTTTTGTGATGGCCTCCCTTCTCCCCTTACAGCCATCTTTTCCACACCATTATTATGAAATATTTATTCTATGAAATATTTATTCTAGTAATTATCTAGTGGAGTTTTTATTATTATTTATTTATAACATATTTGTTATAAACAGCTACATTATAAAACAATGTAAAATACTAAAAGCAGGGACATGTCTGTGTTGATTTATGCCAAGAACTTAGCAGATGTAAAGCTATTTATTATTTTATTTAATTAATTTATTCATTCATTAAAAGAGACGAAATAAAACTAATTAAGCAAAAAGAAAACATTGAATGAAAGAGTGCATAAAAAAATCTTATATCACCCTCATAATAAACATTGAACCAGTCCGGTCCTTGACTTGTAGCAAATTTGATTTTTTGGCCCTCGGTGTATTTGACTTTGACACCCCTGAACTAGGACCTTGAGTACACAATTTTGTGCCACCTCACGTACCACATGTGATGCTAATGACAATAAAGAACTTGAACCTTCAATAAAGTAGTGCTTAAGAAGGGTATCATTATTGTAAAGTGGTACCATGTTTGTTGCTATTTTTTTCAGTATTGTATTGAGCATTTTGTTAAATATTGTATCGTCTTTTCTTTAGTATCAGTGTCCCAGTTTTTTCATTTAACAATATCTCAAAGTTTTTTTTTGTTATTGATTGCTTTCTTTAGAATAATTATTGTTTACTTTTAGTTTCATATGGGGATTATAATTTTGTGACAACCCTAATATAAAAAATTAGTATTTAGCAGCAAAGTGATCCAAAACACTGGTTTGGTTATACATTTTAAAAAGCAGCAACAAGAATAATTTCCTAGCTGTTTCCACTGTTACAGTTTTCATTTTAACATGAAGGGTGCAGCCAGATGTCTCAGCCGTTTCTAAATAGCCTGAAGGTCCCGTCCACCCCCGCCCAGAGCGAACCCCCCATGGCAGGCAGTACAATGTATCAGAGCAATGAGAGAGTCCAGAGCTGTACGTGACAGGGACAGCTGTGCTCCAGCCATTGTTCCAGAAGAGAGGACTTACAGCCATGACTGAGCCACTTTGGGCCTCTGTCCTCACCACCACCACCTCCCCCACCTCGCTACAGCTACACAAGCCTGCTCAGTGCTCCAACACCAAAACCCCGAAGGAGGCCCGTACGCAGCGCACAGATGCTCTCAGACACTGCTTTACACCCCGTCAGCACTGTGCTGCGCCTCTGCGGAAGACGGAAGCTGTAGCAGGAAGAAAAATGGCTGCACCCTTTACCGTCCCACCCCTCTTCCTGCGTCCTCTCAAACCACTGCCTCAGCAGGAACTCACCAGTATGTGGGCCGCACGGACCGGGAGCACGGCGCCGCGATGCTGAGAACAAAAAAATATATAGAAAACAGCAACTCTTGTGCATGTCTGGCTTTATTTCGCTCGGCTTGTTAAGAGTTTTGAGCTGTTTGTAGAGAAATGACAACAACCTGAGCTCACACTCTAAAGTGGATGAGCTGCTGACAGCTGATACCTATTGATAGCAACGGGAGATTTTTTTTCTCAGCTGCGAAGAGGTTTCATTCGAGATATGAGGTCTGTGGTGACCATTGTCTGTAGAGTTGCTCTTCAGGCTGACTGCTCAAGCCGTGTTTCCATCAAGGTTTCTAGGTGCGCATTTTGAAGTATCGCAGCAGAAAAGCTTAATGGAAACGGCAAAATACGAAGTTACTTCCTGAAATTCGCCAAAAAGTTTATACGCTCGCTTGAGGTGGTTTTTGGGAGCTGCGAAACCGAGCAGCTGCGCAAAACGACAGATGGAAACACATTTGCCGACTCGTGCTGCCGTAGCGCACATTCACGTCACGTGACTGATCAGCTGTTTCCGCTCCGAACAGCATGTAACTCGCTAAAACTAGTTGGCATGACAGAATAAATACAACTCGCCCGATAGCAACACGTACCTGAAATATTCTCTCCATTTTGACGAGATGTGTGGCCGGGTTCTGTTGTCAACCGCTACTTCCTGTTTACTCTCTGGTTTACTGTAGACATGCGCAGTGCTGACGTCTGACGTAATGACGCTGACGTCTGACGTAATGACGCTGTGCGCGGCTTGGAAGAAGCGCTTCAAGCCAGCAGATGGAAACACTTCTGATCTGCATTAATTTGTATTTACATATTTGCGAGGTAGCTCAAAATTCGAAATGAAAATGGATGGAAACAGGGCAACCAGGCCGCCGTGACTAAGCAAACATTGTGAAGCGGGCTGCTTACCTTTCAAAAAAGGAATCTAAAATGCAAAGAAGGCAAGCCCAGTATAAACACTGTTGTGTATATGTGTGTGTGTGTGTGTGTGATTTGCCTCTTAAACACGCAGCATTCTCACAAACTTCACGCACTCAATCTCTGTCTGGAGTGCTTGCTATATATATTTGGCAGCATAACCTCGTCACTCGAGCCACTGACACCATGCACTTGAGTTGATATGTGTCTGTGAGTTCTGGTTCTGCTAAACATCTATTGTCACTCACAGGCAGGGGTCCAAGTTGGGTAACTAAAGCAAAACAAAAGTAATGATGTATTTTGGATGGCAATAAAAGCCTCATCATCGTTTTATCTGCTCTCAGAAGAGAGAACGCTCACACCAGTGGGAATGCACATTATGTATTAGAGATGTTTCCCCATTATGATCTCCATTAGTGCACAGATGCTTCTATCTGCTGTTTGTTTGGGAAGTGGTTTGTTTGGAAAGTCGTCACCACTCTGAGGAATCAATAACCTTTTAGCCACTCATATTAATGAGAGCCAAATGTGCCTTCTCTCGTCTCTTTTACATACACGGCAGCAATTAAAAGAGACTCGAGGGGGTAAAAAGTGCACTTGACGTGGATGATGGATGACCAAACCAGGGAAGACAAGCAATGCAACTGCAATATTTGAATTGGTGTGTGTGAGGTCAGCTAAACAGCAGTTCAGGATTTTTTTGTTGTTGTTTACCTTTTATTCCGTTTCATCAGCACAAAAGGTCGTACAGAGAGAGAGAGCTTTGATTGGTTGTAAACACTTAGGGTGTTTTTTTCATTCAACCTTTATTTAGTCAGGTAAATCTTTTGAACCTCAAGGGCTCATTTACGAAAGCGACCTGCTAAAACTAAAGAACAATGAACAGCAGTGGTATAATTTCCTTAAACAATAAACAATAAACAAACAAACAATAAACAATAGAAAACAAAAGAGAGAAAAAAACAAAAGAAGTTTTTTTTTTTTTTAACAAAGTATCAAAAAACTAGCAAAACATTATAAGGTAGACGTATAAAATCAAAGACAGGAACAAATCTGCATTGGTTTTTGCCAGGATTCCAACAGATTCTGAAAACCATTTAGAGAAGTCAAGGTCGAGAGCTTCAGATCTTTTTGTAAGATATTCCATGAAGCAGGAGCGGAGTAGGAGAAGGCCCTTTTTCCAAGTTCAGTCCTCACTGACGGAACACTGCAGGTAATCATGTCCTGAGAGCGCACACTGTAGCTGCACTCACGCAAAGACATGTAGGAGGAGATGTATGAGGGCAGCAGACCAAGAAGTGATTTAAAGATGAAAATGTACCAGTGGAAGAGTCTGCGTGAGGTTAATGATGTCCAGTTAACCAGTGAATACAGGGTGCAGTGGTGGGTACGATAATCACACCAGTTATTCATTATTCATTCATTCAACCTTTATTTATACAGGCTATCCTCGTTGAGCCACGGGGACTCATTTACAAGAGGGACCTGTCTCACTCACACCTAGGGTCAATTTTAGAGTTACCAATCAACCTAACATGCATGTTTTTGGACTGTGGGAGGAAACCGGAGCACCCGGAGAAAACCCACGCATGCACGGAGAGAACATGCAAACTCCACCCAGAAAGGCCCCCGGACCGGCCGGGATGTGAACCTTGGACCTTCTCGCTGAGAGGCAGCAGCTCTACCAGTTGCGCCACCGTGCTGCCTGCAGTTATGAATCTTAGTGCACCATGATAGACAACATCCAACATCCGCAGGGTGCTTGTAGGAGCATTCATGTAGAGAATGTCACCGTAATCAATGGAGGGAAGGAAAGTCACAGACACAAGGCGTTTCCTGACATTCAGTGATAGACATGATCTGTTTCTGAAAAAGAAACCCAGTTTAACTTTCAGTTTCTTCACTAGGTTTTCCACGTGGAGTTTAAAAGAGAGATGTGAATCAATCAGGATACCCAGATATTTATAGGAATCAACAAACTCAATAGGGACACCATTTGAAGAAAAAATCAGAGGAGGATCTGCTGGAACCGCCTTCCTATTTGAAAAAAACATCCCTTTTGTTTTATCAGCATTTAGGACAAGTTTGAGACGGAACAAATCTGACTGGATGATGTCAAAAGCAGATTGCAGTAACAGGAAAGCCTTAGCAACTGTTTTAGCTCGGCAGTAAACAACTGTATCATCAGCATAGAAATGTAAGGATGCATCAGGGATGCAGTGACCTACATTAGCTATGTAGATTGTAAAGAGAGTGGGTCCTAAAACTGAGCCTTGTGGTACACCATTTTTAACTGTTAAATAGCTGGAAGAAGTAAGAAGTTTTCCATAGTTCAGTGTTTTTCCATCCAACTCACTAGTTTCTGTTCTTCCACAGCTGATTGGCTCAATCATCGGTCGTCAGGGAACCAAGATCAACGAGATCCGACAGGTGTCAGGAGCTCAGATCAAAATTGGCAGCCAGCTGGACGGGACGAGTGACCGCCACGTCACCATCACAGGAACACCAGTCAGCATCAACCTGGCCCAGTACCTCATTACGTCCTGGTGAGACCCAGTCACACCCTCAACCTTCTGAGTAGTCACTGCAGACACACATCTGTTGCAAACCTTTAAAGATAAAGGAAGCGACTGCTTTTTGCTAAACTATATATATATATATATATATTTTTTTTTTACATAGTACATTTATTCCACTTAGTTTTACCCCATGTTCAGTAAAAATCTTAATAAACATACAGCAGCAGCAGTAACGGGCTGCAAGGTATGTTAAATTAAGAGTTAAAGTGTGTGTGACATGATTTTGGAACTACCGGTATGCATAAAGTGAGTAGCTACTCAGCTTTGATTTTTTGTACACATATGCGTCGAATAATTAATATATAAAAGTATTTTTTTATAAAATAGTTTTCTTCAGAGCGTTGCAGTTTTCGGGTGGAGAAAGGAAGGGTCAAACGCCGACGCATTTTATGACGCAATCGCCAGAACGCACCTTGTAAATAACTATGGCAGAGACTAACCGAGGAATTAAGCAATTTAAGTGAAGATTGGAGCGATTTGTCTTCAGTTTGGGAAGCCGAAGTTAGTTCGAGTGTTGAACAAGAAACAGCTGGTTCTAATTTAGGTCTGCACCCGTATTTATTTGACTCTTACCGTTCAGTGAACGAGGTGGTGCGAGGGGAAATCCGACATTTCAGATGAGCAAAGTTCCGAGGGTGAAGTGCTGGAACCCGATCGTAGTCGTCTACAGAGCTGGCGATGTTAGAACACCCAAATGCAACACAACGTACCGGCATTTTTCAAGTTATACAAAAGAAAATAGGCGATCTTGAAGACAATTTCACTGCATGCTAATAGCAGCGGCAGACAACCGTGCTGGTCTCTACGTCATGACGTCGCATGCGTAAGTACCCGGATGTCCCTTGACGAAACACGGCGCCAATTTCAAAATCACTTTTAAATCAAATTTTCATAGATTTATCATTTTGCTTGTAAAAATGAACATAGTTGAATGAGACAACATATATATGTTGTGCCACTTTATGCATAGTTCCAAAATCATGTCACACACCCTTTGAAGCTTTTTATTGACTAAAAATGAATGTGACTTTTTTCAGGGGTGGGGGGAAATAGTACTTTGAAGCTGTCAAATGATTCACAAGATAAACCTTGTTGTGAAACTCAATTGGAAATTTACCTGTCTGATAAATAATATGGCAATTAATTTCAATTTTATTTAAATAATACAAAATCTCATGTGATCAAATTTGGTGGTACAACACAAATAAATGAGCAACATGGCAGAGCAATGTTAGCGCTGTCACAGTACAACAAGTGGGTTGATGGTTTGCCTCCTGGCCTTGGTTCTGTTCTCCATGTAAACATGGGTTCTCCTGGCACTCTGGTTTTCTTTCCACAGACTAAAAAACATGCACGTTAGCACGTGAGGTCAGCTGGTAACTCTAAATGGTCCCTCGGTGTGAGAGTGTGAATGGTTGTTTGTCTTTATGTGTCTCTGTGATGGACCTGGGTGTCCCCTGTCTCTCGCACAGTGACTGCTGGACACACCAGCTCCCCATGACCTGGAAAGGAAAAAGTGGGTCAAGAAAATGGATGAAAGAACACAAGAGCTAGTTATGAATTATTAATGTGTTGTACATGTTCACTTATTAGGCTATTAGGTGTTTTAAAGATATGTGTATTATTATATTTATACAGTAGTCCTTCGTTTATGGTGTTTTAAACACAGTTTTAAACCCTTCCCACACTATTGCAATATTCCAAACAACGTTTCTAAACTCTAAATGCTCTAAAAGAGCACAGCATGTCATGATTTCAGTTCTCTGCCATCGGCCAGCGCTCTCGGCCACGCCCACTTATCCGCTTCAGAGTGGAGGTCTGACACGCTGCAAGATGAAGCTTCTCCCACAGCTGTGGGCTGCACAAAGATGCAGGAGGTGCTTAAAATAATTTATTTTAAATAAAAAATTCCATGCCGATCGTGCGGCTCATCCATCAATCATCCATTGTGTGTCATGTCTAATCTTACTTTGAAAACCGCGATAGAGCGAGTCCATGAAAAACAAACAGTGAAGTAGTGAGGGACTACTGTATTTACATTTGAAGAGTTTCTCAGGTCTCCTTAATGCAAACAATTCCCGAGCTTTTAACCCTTGTGTTGTCCTGCGGGTCAAAAGTGACCCGCTACCATGTTTAGCTATAGAAAAGATACCTTAAACTATATTTTTCCAACTTGAAATTTTATGACTTTTCCTAAAGTGACCCCATCATTACAAAAAGTGATACTTTGTTTTTGTCTAGGTTTCCATGTGGGCTGTACACCACTAGGGTCCAAAGATCGTCCTATGGGTCATTTTTGACCCGTGAATTATAAAGGCATTTAAACACCAGAAAAAAGTTCAAAGGCCACACACAAACTCTCTCTAACACACACACACACACACACACACCCACACACACACACACACACACACACACACACACACACACACACACACACACACACACACACACACACACATCAAAGACACTAGAACTTGCATTTGACCTGCACCTGCACTCTTGATCTGCAGCTAACCCCTCACATCACACAAGCTGCCAAGCAAAACAAAAAAACAAACTAAGAAATAGCCATTGTGGAAGCTGTTCAGAGAGCTGAATCTTGTCCTGATCCACCTGAGGCTGCAGCTGGGTCAGTCAAAAGAAAAAGGTGCCAGTTCTGCCCCTGGAAGAAGGACTGCAAGACAAAAGCTGTGTGCTGCACATGTGAGAAACACATCTGCAAAGCCCATTCTCACGTTCACACATACTGTCCTACATGTGATAAATATAGTAGAAGTTGAAAATTGTTCACAAAATCAAGCAACATTTTGTTTTTTTGTTGTGTTATGAGAGAAGTATTTTTATAATTCACTTCCTAAAAAATATTTAATTTAAAGTTCATTAAAGCTGCTTTATTTTGGGTCTTTGGTAGTGCGGGTCATTTTTGACCCGTAGGACAAGGGGAGTAAACAGAATGTTAAGATCGCACAAGGGTTAAGGAAATTACTTCTCTCATGGAGAAATGGGGATACAGAGGGATGAAAGTGCACTCCCACCCCCACATGTATTCATTCGTTGCAGGCGTGTAGCTCTCAGCACAGCAGAGTCCATCAACCTTACTTCAAAGATTGAATCACACTTCCCTCAGAGTCGTTATGTCTGCAGGGATTATCATAAAGTTTTGTAAACAGTTTGAAAATGCTGGAACTTATCAATTTTCTTGAAACTGGCTTCAACAGCTCTTCTGTCTCCCACCCAACCCCCCACTCCCTCCTGTCGTTACCCCCACAGTTTAGAAACAGCAAAGTCCACAGCCCAAGCAGCCACCATGGCGTCTTCAGTCGACCTCAACATGGCTTTCACCCAGCCCACCCAGCCCACCTCGCCCGCTCCCACCATGGCCACTGTGGGCACACTAGCCCCAGCTCACATGCTCAGCACGCCGTATGGTGCCATGTCACTCTCCGGGCTACTGGGGATGAAATCTGTTCCCTTTCTGACTCTGTCCAGCCCGACCCCCACCGTGGCCGCCACAGCAGCGCCCTCCCACACCAACTTGGCTGCGTATACCACCAAAATCTCCTCAGCAAACTGCGTCAAAAAGCCAGAGAGACAGAAGTTTTCTCCCTACTGACGAAGCCCCCGTGTGTTTGGACGGATAGCTGCAGTGTTCTTTTAAATAATTATTTAAAAAAACGAACAAAAAAAAAGGCGTGATGTAGCCATATTCGCCGGAAGAGATGCTCCTGAGTTGTTCTCCGATGCACCAACGGAGACCAGTGGATGATACCATTAAAGGTTATTTCCATTTATAGATGATTTGTCAGTTTCCCATAGATTGATGGGCCGCTTTCTTCATCACTGTTATTATTGATCATTTAAAGACAACATGGTAATCTCACCTGAGAGACGCATGGCGGAGAGTTTTCACATCTCAAGTCAGAAATGAGTATTTATCCTTCAATAAATTTGTAAATTCTAATCAAACTCAAATGCTCTACTGTAAGATGCTTTTATACGTCTGTTTTGCCTCTTGAGGTTTTTAAGAAAATTTGTAATTGTCCCAACAGTGTTTTTTTTTATCTTTTATTTGATTAATTTTGTTGGATTATACTTTGAATGTGAAACCTGGTTGATCTTTATTTATTAGTACTGTTTCATTTATTAAAAGTCTTTCTGTTCACGATTTGGCCGTCGGACCCGTCTCGTAACTTTATTTCTGCTGCTCTGAAGACAATCATCAAACGCTTGGCGTTCAAATCGGGGTCAAACTGAAGCGTCTGCACAAACGCACACATATGTGCAACTACAGATTCAGGTTGCCGTTGCTTCCTTCTCACACATCGTGTCATGTTTGTTGACAGAACCTGTGAGAGATGCTTTTCATCATCATTCCCTCTCACCCTAAACAATAACGGCAGAGTGAGACGACGCAACCCCCAGAGGAGGAGCGCTCTCAGCCTCCATGATGTGCCTGTATGGGTGCAGACGGAGACGGAAACAAAGCGTAGTCTCTCTTCAGTTCCCTCGGGACAAAACCGCAGAGGCTTTAAAGCAGAGTTGTTTGAGAGAAAGGGAACAAAGAAACACAGACTGAGAGTTTACAACAAAAATAACCTTGTAAACAATTGAGAAACACTTTAGAATTGGTTTCTTGATCAGATACTAATCATTTTATTAATAAACAAAGTATTCTTGTTGGTGCAGTCTACTTTATAATGATTTAAGTAAATTGGTGTTTTCTTTTGTTTTCGTGAACTCTCCTGTTCGTCACTCAACCTGTTATTCTCACCTATTAATGAACATTTGATGTGGAAAATCCAGTTGATGAAGCAAACAGATGTAGGCAAGAAATGTGTCACTTTTTATTTAACACGTTGCAACTGCTTGTTAATGGTTTAATACCTGGGTTATTACCTCTTTATTCATGCACCATAAGTGCAGTTATTGTAAAGAGATGCCTTTTATCCAAACTCTTGTTTTTTTTTTTTTTTCTTGTCCTGCATCCTAAATGTTATCATTCACTGACCATTATTAAACCCAGGCTACCACGTTTGTGTCCACGTGTCTCACATTGAGTGGGGGGTGAGTGTCTGTAAACAAAATACCTCATGAACCTCTGGTCTAATTTTAATGAAACTCCCAGCAAGAAATCTTTGGAAGTTCTTCTACAACCAAGTAATTTTTGGAGTCAACATAAATCACAATGACTGTGACATTTATTAATCTTAGACAACACAAAGAGAGCTATAATTTAGTCAGTTTTGCTCAGATACTGAGTGTTTGATGTGTTGGAATCTGAATTATCCTCATTACCTACTCCAAGCACTAACAGATCATGTGAGATGTTTCTTTAAAACTTTGGCAGTAGGAGATGTGTTTTTCTTCAAGGACTTTCCATGACTTTATAGAAGCAGTCTTACTGTAAAGTAATATTTTTGAGCTTAACTCTGATTTGTTTTCTTCTGCTGTATGAATCTGTCATATTCTTCAAGGCTGTGGAGTTTTATTGCTTTAATTAATACACAATTAATCTAAAAAAAGATAGAAAATTATCAGAAGTGGGAGTGTAACAAGGATCAACTCTGAGCCCCTTCTTGTTTGCTCTGGTGATGGACTGACTAACACATGCGGTCAGGCAGGAATCCCTGTGGACTATGATGTTTGTAGATGACATTGTGATCTGTGGTGAGAACAGGAAACAGGTGGAAGAGAACTTGGAGAGGAGGAGGTATGCAAATGAAAGAAGAGGAATACAAGTCAGCCGTAATAAGACAGAGTACCGGTACATGTGTGTGAATGAGAGGGAGGCCAGTGGAACACGAGGCTACAAGGATCAGAGGTCACAAAGGTGCAGGACTTCAAGTACTGGGGTCCACTGTCCAGGAAAATGGGGAATGTGGTAAAGAGGTGAAGAAGAAAATCCAGGCAGAATAGGGTAATTTGTTTTTGTTTTTTACTCCATCAGGAGTAATTTTTGACAAAAAGGTGTCAGCAAAGGTCAAAGGAAAAGTTTACAAGACAGTGGTGAGACCAGCAATATTGTATGGTCTGGAGACCGTGGCGTTGACAAAAAGACAGAAATTGTAAGTGGCAGAAATGAAGATATTGAGGTTCTCCTTAGGAGTGACAAGGATGGATAAGATTAGGAATGAGATCATCAGAGGTACAGCACATGTTGAACTGGGAGATAAAGTTAGAGAGACCAGACTGAGATGGTTTGGACATGTCCAGAGGAGAGACAGTGGTATATAGGTAGAAGGATGTTAGAAATGAAGCTGCCAGGAAAAAGACAAAGAGGAAGGCCAAAGAGGATATATGGATGGCGTTAGAGAGGACATGAAGGTAGATGGAGTGAGGCCAGAGGATATGAGATGGAGGAAGATGACTCACTGTGGCAACTCCTGAATAGAGAAAAGCCAAAAGAAGAAGACATTTCTGGAAACAAGACAACAAATCAGAAAACTATCCACAAAGTTAAAAAAGACAACTCTTTTTTTCCCCAAAACATGACATTAAATAAACAAAGTCCATGCTCAATAATCCAAGTATACAATCCAACAATTTTCTGTCAGATCATCTGTTCAGATGACCTGACTGAAAACTGTTGGATTGTATACCTGGATTATTGAGCATGGACTTCATTGGTTTTGAACCAGTTTGACGTGACTATCGACGAGGGAGAGTGCCGGCACCAGAGGAGGGGGCGTGCCAAAGAGACCAGCACCACCATAACTGGTTTGTTCCACTGTGGAGTAAGCTGTTGGGGGAAGAATCAGTTTTGCGTTGTGTGTTGAAGCCTTCTGGATGGAAGGTGAAACGTTTCAGAAAAAAAAAAGAAAAAGAAACTGTCCCGATGACTGACTGAAAATTGTTGGATGACATTAAATAAAAACGTATAGTTTATGGGATTGTTTTGTATTGATTTTAAAATGAATAAATTGTATAAATACAAAACAAAAATGAAAAATAAAAACCCATTTTAGGATTTAGTTGCTTAAGCAATGCTGCACTCTGATTTCTTGCTGCCTTTTCTAAAATGTATTTTTAGTTATGTTTTTTACACCATTAATAGCAAACATAACTTAACAGTGAAGGCCACATTTTACCAGAACAACTCATAAAACAAAAGCTTTTAATAAAATAGGAACGTGGAGTGATACTTACATTAGTGAAAGCAAGGACATCAGTTTTCTTTCATTTTTAATCCTTATTGAGATGTGACTCTGACTTCCATTCATTCTAATTGGAATACTAAACTTAAAAGTTACAGGATATACCTCCTTCACACTTTAGCCTTAAACTTGTTACCACAGTTTTTTTTTAATTGAAAAAATATTTGTGACCAGATTACCTTTGTATATCAATTTATTGCTGAACAAAATATTCTAAGTAGCAGTCAGTATGGGTTTAGAGCAAATAACTACATCGATGGCTCTCATGGAATTGATAGAACAAATAACTACTGCTGTCGATCAAAAACAATATTGTGTTAGTATTTTTTGTTGATTTAAAGAAAGCATTCGATACTATTGACCACACTATTCTCCTTGAAAAATTGAATAAATATGGTATTAGAGGACTAGCATTACAGTGGGTATCTAGTAATCTGAAAGATAGAAAACTGTTTGTACAAATAAATAATGTAAGATCTGACCTCTGTAATATCACATGTGGAGTTCCTCAAGGTTCTGTACTTGGAACAAATGTATTTATTTTGTATGTGAATGATGGTTACTGTGTCAGGACTCCTTAAATGTGTTCTATTTGCAGATGATACCACTTTTTTTGGTTTGGGTAAAGTTATAGAACGGATGTTGGAGTTGATGAAGACAGAATTTGTTAATATACAAACTTGGTTTAAACTTAATACGTTATCATTAAATCTAGATAAAACTAATTACTGTACATGATATTCAGTAATAAAAGAAAAGAACTGTCGATGATCCATTTAAAATTGGATGACGAGATTTGTAGACTGAGCGAGGTGAAGTTTTTGGGTATTATCATAGATGAAAAGCTGACATAGAAACCTCACAAATTATGTAAGAATAAAAATAGCTAAATCAATTGAAGTACTGTATAAAGTCAGGGATTTATTAAATGATAAAGCTTTGTTGTATAACACAATCAGTGCTCCACACTTAATCTATTGTACAGTATTGATGTTTGGGGGGAAGCGTGTAAAACAATTACAAATCCTATTTTTGTTTTACAGAAGAGCTGTAAGAATTATCTCCAAAAAGCATTACTGTCACCTATGCACATTATTTTATCAACTGAAGTTATTGAAGTTCCATGATTTGGTAGATAATATTTTATCAGTTATGTATAGGGCCCATGCATAAAAACACATTACCTTTAAATAGCCAATTAAATTTTGTTAAAAGAGAGAGTTGTTATAATCTTAAGGGGCTAGAGATATTTGTGAAACCTAAATTTAGAACTAGTTTATAGGGATGGTTTATTTCAATCTAAGGAATTAGATTATAGAACAATCTGGAGGGTGATTTTAAAAATGCCAGATCAATGTCTATGTTTAAGAGAAGAATCAGTTAATAAAATAAAATAAAAAGAAATACCGGTACTGTAGCTTAATGCGTATTTGCAGAATTGTTGCTCGACAAGGAGTTATTTATTTTGATTTTGTTATTTGAAGATTATTATTGTTTGAATTAATTTGGGGGGTAAAAAGGGGCAGATATAAGATTTTGTCTTCTTTCTGTTGCCTTTTATTTTATTTGTGATTGTATTTCTTATTGTCTATAGAATTGTTTTGTTTTGTTTTTAAAAAATTAATAAACATTATAATATCAATAATAATTAAAAAATATTAACGCACAAATGATGCTCTACCATGTAAAGATTTGGTCCCCATAGGGACTACAGTTCCTCAGAAAGCTGATGCTTACACCAGAAAAAGGTCCTTAAAGGTAGGAAAAACAAAACAAGGACACCCACATTTCAGCACCAACAAACAGTCACAGAACAGAGCATTCCTTTCTTTCAGATTTCCTGAATTATTCTGTATATAGCAGCACCCTCTGCTGTTCACTAACTTGAACCGTACACCCAAGAACAGAAAAGAAAAAGGCTAAGGGGAGAAGTTAGAGCTGATAAAAGATTGTCTTTAATGTTTGGCATTGTTAATGAACTCCATACCACAGAATTTATGGGAGTAGGAAAACCACTTTTACCACCAAACACTTTTTGATCATGCTAACACCATATGTACAGGAAAGCACATTGAAAAGTGTATAAAGAATCTGTATGAGAAGAATGGTGGAGACAGCCACAGTCTAGTGAATTTGTCCTTTTCCAAACACTGATTATAGGTATTTATCAATTACATTGATCTCTTGAGTACATGTATATACACATAACAACAATAAACCTTTTTTTAGGGCTTCTGCGATAATTCTCAAAAATATTTCACAATACTGCCATATGTACAATAACAGAATTTACATTGAAAAATTCTATTGTACTTATATTCTGAGTATCACTTCAGTCGTCAGTTGTCCCGTCTAACTCACACGAGATACTCACAAACTATATATATCTACTAACCTTGACTTCATGCGAAGCTCAGCAGCCTCTGCAGTACCTGGGCCTTCTGTGTGTGTGTGTTTCCGCAACATGCTTACACAACTCATGATCTCACATACAAAAATAGATCTCCTCTAGTCAGCTGACAACTTGATGTGCAGCAACACAAAGCTTCCACCTGCCCGAACATAAAGGAAAACAAGGAAGTGTTCAAATATTAGCTATATCCTTCCAGCGCTGTTCCTCCACAAATTAATTAAGAAAAAGAAAAAAGGAAACCTCTCTGTTTTCTGTCTGTCCATCTTTCAGCGTTCTCCTAAAACACTTAATCAGTTTCAAACAACAGAAGGCGAGCAAGAAAGGGAAATATCAGTGCTCTAAAACAACAATCTGGAACCAAAGCAGAATGAGACCATATAAAAACATCATTAGGTAGATTTGTCCCCTTCAGTAGTCAAAGTGGAAATGGCTGAATGAAAGTCCAGATGAGAGGTCAAACTGCATTTGAGTGCACTTAAGGCAGGTAGGCGACTCCAACCCCATCTGTGTGAGCTCTGCAGCAGAGTCATCGTTTACAAGCGAGCGCCGCTGCAGCCATCCATGTCCGGCCCGCGCTGCTGACCTGACGCCACGCAGAGACGGAAACAAAGATGGTGGGAGAAACCGAGACGGAGGCAGCGGCGTCAGTTCTGAGAGTCGAGGTGTGAATGAAGTTTTTTTTTTTTGTGTGTGTGTGTGTGTTCTTCATTCACCGTGACATGAAAGCTGATGCGTTTATGTCCTCGGTTCAAACCCTCCGTCCATCCAGTCTGCTCCCGTTCCGCTTGAGACATCTTCACCACAAAAAACAGACACGTGGAGACTGTAAAGCACTTCAACAAAAACTGGGATATGCAGCTTGTGCAGCACGAGCAGAACATCTCATCTGAATACATTCACGTAGGCGTCCATACACGTGGTACGAATGGGGAAAAAAGTTCAAGACTTTTCATGTCCAAGACGAGAGCTGCACGTTCAGCCTTAAAGACTGGTGATTGATGAGAGCCCAGCAGCAACACGCATTACAGTGCGCCATTTGATATGATTCACTATTAAGGAGCACTTAACAGTGTTTTTGAAAAAAAACGTAATGGGCTCAAGCCTTTGAAAACACTAGAATGTAGCAAATTTATCAAAATAATTATCCGTATATATGAAGCATTTCAACGAGAGAAGTCACTCGACTGTGAGCAGCGACCTTCTGCAGTTTCTTTGCTGTGGAAACGACATGAAAAGCAACAAGAAGAGCGTTCAGAGTGGACTGCTTGTGGGATCATGTTGGCTTTGATCGTGGCCAAACGGTTCCACAAAACTTCTCGTATTATTTTCAAATGGGAAAGAAACATGCTCACAGACGAGTTGTACAGCTGTGTACAATCAATATCATCTTTTGATCAGTTGGTCTCATTGTTCAGCAGATATCTTTTAACCGCACGTGGAGCAGTGACGCAGACTGTAGCTTCACGGCGTCTCCCCCGTCACTGATTTTCCTCATGCTCCTCGCTGATGCACTGCTCCCAGGCGTGTTTCCCGGGGTCCTCCCTGTGGCCGTGGGGGGAGTGGAAGATCCTGCGGGGCAGCGGGATGGGCTGTGGCATCAGCTCCTCCTCTGGGATGCAGCCCTCTCGCAGATAGGGTTTGGGGGGCACGGATGGAGGCTGTGGCCTGCGGTAAGGGATGTGGTGAGGACCGTGAGTGGGAATGTGGTGGTGGGGGGGTGGACCATGGGAATGGCTGTCAAGTCCAGAGTGGGTGTGAGCGTGAGGGTGTGTGTGCGGGTGCGACGCAGGGTTGCGGTAATGGAAGGGCCGAACCGGGTCCATGGAGTCAATTTCTGGTCCGCCGTAGTGCATGTGCATGTAGGGGGAGGCCAGGTACTCGTCAGGGGGGGACCACAAGTGACTGGGAAGAGGCTCCAAGGCGTCACTCCTGATGGGACCGGGATCAGGATACTGACCTCCAAAGTTACTCTCACTAAGAGACGAAACGCCGCTGCTGGCGCTGCCCGACAGGGTGGAGTTACTGCCCCCCAGAGCTGACTGAGGGCTGGTGGGGGAGCCAGGGATCGGGTGGAGAGGAGACTGCAGAGACAAACACAGCAGCTTTCAGTGGTGAGGTTCTCTGGATCACAACGATTACTCTTCAATTCCACCAAACTGTTCAACACACTCATATTGTGCAGTGTGTGCTTCCAATAGTTCTTTAGACTTTCTCATTGGTGTAGTCTACATTTTTGTAGTGGGTATATCAAGGTGAAGTTAGTTTTGCGTTGGACGTTGGAGGCCGCTGAAGCCACGGAGCGCAAATGTCCAACGCCCAACGTAAAACTAACTACGGTACTGCGGTCGACCCATACACTGTGCTTAGAAACCAAAGTACACTGGTTAGTACAATGTAATCGTCAAATTATCTTGATTTTTAAGCATACTGAACATTTCCAAATGTATCTGATGCTTATATATGAGTAAAGGTACCACAAACTTTGTACAACAGCTGGCTTTGTATTACTTATACAATAACTCGCTGGATAAGCAAATGTAATAAACAAGCGCAACATACCGATACTGTAGATTGTTATGGAAACGTTTAACTGCCATTTAACATATAAATGACACGTGCCTAATCATATGTCATGTATTATTGGGCACTTTTAAGTGGGTATACTGAAATTCTTAAGCTTTTCTAGTGGGTATACTCTGTATACCTGCGTGTCGCGTAGACTACACCCCTGGACTTTCTAATGGTTAATTTTTTTTTTGTTTTTGTCCAGACTAGAAGTGCACACAGCTTACTGTGCACTATGTGTCTAAACAATTAGGAACTTGAACAAGTGAAGTACAAAAGAAAAAAGGTTAGATTAAAAAAAACATCTGTTACAGAAACACGACCCGAGACTTGTATCGTTCTTTGCTTGATCATCTTCAGTAGTTTGAGTTTTCAGCTGACCACTCTTTGGGAATCAGCTTGTAGGTGTAAGTGTAGCTGAATTGCTACTTTGTGCTTGTCGAGCTGAGTTATATTTAGTGTTTCTATAGATTCTACTAAAGAATTTGGAACAATCTGTGTCATTGTGACAGAGTGTTGGTAACAATAAAAGCCTCTAAATTACAGTTAGTTCTTTGCTTAGTTGTTGGTTGGTTTATGTCTTGAGTTTTGGAGACTTTTAATGTCTGAATGAGTCAAAGGTCAGTGCTAAGTTACTTAAACAAAGAAACAATAAAACATTCTAGTGAAACTAGGCAGATACTGAGGAAATCAGCTTGCAAAAATCTTTGAAAGACCTTCAGAAAGCCTGAATAATTAAAAAAGACCACTTTAAAGTATGAAAAATAAATCCTGGCTCCTCGGAAACAAAGTTTAATGAAATGAGGGACAATGCCATGCCTTTGTACAATAATATTTATTAACAAAATGTCCAGAAATGGTTCAACCAAAAAGAATCTGTCCAGATGACCTGATTAAACTTTTTTATGATTTATTTACCTGGATAACTGAGAGCTTACATCAGGACTTATTTTAACCATTTTGGTAAGGTTGTCCTCAGGCTGGTTCGGTGAGAAACAGGTGGCCATTGGGTCTCTAACAATTTGCTATTCTCTGATAATCAATTGTTTAGAGTCTAAACTTTAGACTGATGATCCCCTTTTACATGTGAAAGCCAGTTTCTTGGAATTCCACAGCAAACTGGTTTGAACCACTTTCAAAAGGTGCTATTTATATGACAGAGTTTGTTGGCAGGCCTCAGACTGGCGATGTCTTTCAGATAAAAGATTAAACGTTTCAATCAAGAAGATTCTGTCCAGATGACATGATTTAACTTTGTTGTGATGTTTAAGAATAAAAGTTTCAGTATCCTAACACTGATCCAATAAAAATGTGAAACTAAGCTGAAAAAGCTACTGAAATGAGTTTTTCACCTATAAAAAAAAATACAGCTCACATTTTTTGTTTCTTGGTGGTTTAACTTAATATTTGCTGCTTTAAAAATTGTCAAGCATCGCCGTGTCACATTTAGTGTGCACAGTCTGAGGTACCTTTCGGAGAGATCGAACAGGCAAAGTAGGAGGAGGGTCACTGTTCTGGTGGTGAAATGCATCACAATGCATCATAAAATGTCCTGCAAAGACAGACTTGTATTAAAACAGATGCAGAGAAAGATTTTAACAACAATCCTAAACCTGACACAGCTAGCAGCTCCTGTAAGGAACAAAACTTTGACTTGGTAGAGCAACGAAAGGTAATAAATCTGAGACGTGAATGAGAAAGTACCTAGTGGGAAGGATCTGGGAGGCACAGGAGGCATGATCACACCTCCAGTCGAAGCTGGCATGTAGGACATTTGCTCCCTGTTGTCTCCATCCAGGCTCCAGCTGCTGGAAGCATTGGGAAACACTGGAAGGAGAACCAAATGGCCAAAATACATCACATCCCAAACATCTCATGCACATGGGAATGCGTCACCATCCCCAGAGGTTACCTTTCTCTGGTAGGTTCATGTGAACATCTGCACAAGGCTTACAGGGGCTAACTTGTTGAGGTAAGGCACGCTGCATGTGGTTATTCTGCTGAAGAGGAAAGAAACATTTTCTTAGTTTGAATGATTTTTCCACATTTTGCAACAGACTCTTCAAACACACTAACACACGGTCGGTCATGGTACTGTCCATGTGCCGCACCTGTCCATTCTCTGCCATGTTGTAGTACATGTTGGTCCTCTCACGGTGAGATGGCAAAAGTATCATCACTTCTCTGTTGTGTTTGGTCTTATCAGGCAAAGACGGAGAACCTGCAAAAAGATAGAATTGAGGAAATAAATCACATCTCTGTTTTTAAAGCACATGCTGTCTTCAGTTCCAAAACATTCTTAAACCGTGAATCTATTGTTGCTGCTGTGTGCAGTTAAAGACCGTTCAGACATGAATAATGAGTAAAACATACAGGACAGGACTGGGTTTAATGTGTTTCTTACCTCTGGCACTTGACGGAGCAGAGGTGATAATCTGAGAGGAATTAGAGCGGATTGAGCTCAAGCTGGAGGAAGATGGGCTCGGCTGAAAAACAGGTTAGATTCAAGAATTAAACAGCTGTATTCAAATACTTTTACTTAAGTGAATGGAAATTACTTTAAAAAACAAATCTTTAAGTTATATTTGTTGCCAATAAATGCAGGAGTTACACACTGTGTGAAGTGAGCAGACACCGGGAGTCGTACCTGCATGTGTAACGCCTCCTCGGGGTGCTCGCCCATCATCCCGTCGGTCATTATGACCAGGTTCCCGGCCTCGCTCGACGTGTGGGAGGACAGGGAGGAGGAGGAGTGTCGGATTGACCCCTGCAGGCTCAGAGGGCTGCAGGACAAAGACAATGTCATAAATCATTCAGTCATTCAGATTTCTGAATCCCCATCTTTAGAAAAGGAGCTGCTTCAGGACCTCTGGGGTTCTGTTGAAGAGTTTTGTTCATGCAGCATTTAGATTGTGGTTCCTTCTCAAAGTTAGATATTCTGGTTAAAGTACTAAACATGTTCAAGGGATGGTTTAGATCTTTTGGAGTGTGGTTCAGGAAAAGAGATTAAATAGTTATGATGCTGGTCCAATTCAAAGATTCAGTATGAAACATTCAGAACTTTGTAAAACTATGTTTCTCTTTTGCTCCACATCTTTGAAGTCTTAAGAATAACAATTAACTTTTTGACACCCTCCTCTCTTCACACTTATAAGAACTTCAAAAACTGCCCTGAAGAAATGGTACCGGTAACTGAATTGTTTTGGTTTTACCAGGTGGTGAAACATATTGGACTTATTGTATGTTTCTTTTTGATCTCTCACTGTCCTGTTTAACTGTGAAACTTTGTCTTTTGCTTGTGTTCGTCTTAACTGAAAGCTTTGCATGACCATTCTTAACCATACCTGAGCTGTGCTTTCGACCATGACAGGAAGAAGAGATGCAGCATCTCAGTGGGACCTTTTTGATCAATTAAAATGAGACTGATTGGACCAACAGGCTAGCCGTTAATCTGAGCAGGACAAGGACCAAAGTGGATTCTCTCAACTTTCAGTAAATCTAGAAAGTTTGTTTTAAATCAAAACAATAACGTAAAAACCTTTATAAGGTTGTTTTTGCACTTTACAGTTATACGTTTGGATTTCTGGGAGTATTTGTTAATCTAAATAGCAGCAGCAGCTAGCTGTAACTCTTCTGGTGCAGTCTTGTAAACAAACATGTCTTTTAATTTCTGATTGAATAACTGTGTATGTGAAACTGGCAGTAATGTAAAGGTTTTTAAATAGCGTTTGCATGAACACCTATGACATTTTTACGACTACAGTTGTTTTAAGGCAGAAGAAATTTGGTGTTGGCTCTGCTTGGACTAGCCAGTAGCTCATCAATTGAGTCAGACTTAAACTCTATTGCTCCAAACCGAGGCCATTCAAGGAGCTATCTGCAACTGGTAAGATATTAATTGTAAATGCTCTTTCAATAAAGATACACTTTGAAAGACTTATAATGTCCCTTTAAAGACATTGTTTTGAGATGTCAGATTCCGTTTTTTAATCTAAAATGCTAAATGGGGTTCTCCCCTGCATGGAAATAAAATACTTTTAAGTCTAAACATTTGATGTGCTTTGAACAATTTATGTAGAGTTATGACAAGGAAAAGTTCAGAGAAATGGCACAGTCAGGTAGATAAGAGTTCTGGTGACTGACCTGTGTCTGTGCATGAGGCGCACACTCTCAGGACTCATGTGGTTGTGGTTGTGGGAGGAGAGGATGCCTCTGGGAGAGTTGACCCCCGAACAGCCTGCCGGGCCAAACCGATCAATGCCGGGAACGCACTGCTGGGACCCAACCATATACTGCTCTGAATATTTACACAGCTCACACCCTCATCCATTCCAGTAATAAAAACACACAACAAGCTGTGGCCTAAATGCACACTCATGAATGCAATGAAAAACTTGTCTGCAAACAGTTGTATCATAAAAACACCCATTTCCTTGATCGCCGGGCTTCATTTTAGTGCAATGGAAGGAGGTGTGAACTCACATGGTGCAAACCCGTCCTCATCATGTGGAACTGATCCACAAGCTTCTTGTGCAGAGGGCGCATTTCTGGGTGCACCAATTTCTCATGAACAGCCAGCCCCACTCCAAGAATGTGCACCTGTGGAGTCAAAAGCATTAAAAAAATATCTTTATTAATGACACTGTGTTCTGCAAGTAGATCCATATCAAACCAGGTCAGACCTGCTCCTGCATGAGGTCCTTCAGATGTGTGATCCTCTCTGTGTCCTCCGGGTGACTGCTGATGTAGTCCTTATCAAAAAAGGCCTGTTGCAGAGGATGGAACAAAAAGATCAAGGTTCGTCACAACACCAGTGTGACGGTCATCATTGTTGCACGCCGCTCCCCCTCCCTGTGCCCTGCAGCAGTACCTCCTGATATCTGGCAATGCCTCCGTTCACAGCGGCGTCGATGACGCCATTGAGGCACATGCTGAGCGGATTGATGTTGCCATGGTGCTGCCTGTGCTGGTACTGGCTGATCAAAGTCCGCAGCTCCTGGGTTTTATTCTCCACCACGTAAATGGCATTCTCCAGAGGGCTCACCTCCACCTGACAACAAACACATGACAATCATTTAAAAAAAAAACTGCTGAGTAAAGGAAGTATCACTCAGGAAGGAGCTGAAATCAGCTTAACGGTTTATCAAACACATCTCGTCATGCAGTGTGAATTTATACAAAATGAAGACGTGAGCTCCTCACCACTTCTCTTCTTTCCACTTCAGCCCAGCGGGCGATCCCAGGCAGGGGACGGGACAGGATCAGCGTTGTTCTCTCAATCCACAGACTCTGTAGGACATACAGATAAACGACTGAGGTTAGCCTCTCAGCCGGATCTGGAGCTAAACTAGACCCAGCAGGCAGCTGACTGTGTTTTACAGGGAAATAAACAGAGCAGGCAACAGTATTTCCTAAAAACTCTGCTGCAAACGGCTGACTACATGTTACTCCTTAATACACTGTTTTATGTAGTAAAATTATAAATGTGGGTCACTGTGTCTAAGAAAACTACTTTACTGTGTCTATCAAGGTCCCTGAAGTTTTCGAGGTTGTTTTTCACATTAAAAGCAGAATAAATAAATAAACTTAAAATAAACTTTCTACTGATAAAATATTTATAATCACAGCAAGAAGTCCATGCTTTCTTAGTGTGTGTGTTTTTTTTATGTGTCATGTTCTGGTTAAGATCAGAGTTTTTGGAGTTTTCTGATTAAGTTTTACACACAAAATTATTCTGATATCAGAGACTGGCCTTGTGGAATAAAACAAAATCAGAATATTCTGGATCATGTTATTCTTATTTCTGAATGGCTTTTATTCACAGTTAATGTAGCAACCAAGTTAAAGGTGTGCAGCTCTGATGCAAACATAAATTAGTTAAAAAAATACAATTTGTCACAAAATGACATTTTGTCGAAATTTGTATTCGTCCTTTCTCTACCTGGAGGGATGACTTTGAAACAATGTAGTTTTTTTTTTTAGACCAAATTTTATTTTTGTATTAAATTTATTCAGTAA